>VYZT01039640.1:0-33545 GCA_013400735.1 Pomatostomus ruficeps
CAGAGAAGGGCAGTGGAGCAGGGCAAGGGGCTGGAGCACAGGTCTGAGGATGAGCAGCTGAGGGAGCTGGGGGTGTTCAGCCTGGAGAAAAGGAGGCTCAGGAGGGATCTTACTGCTCTCTACAACTCCCTGACAGGAAGGTGTAGACAGGTGGGGATCGGCCTCCTCTGCCAGGAAATTGTCAAGAGGACAAGAGGCCATAACCTCAAATGATGCCAGGGGAAATTCAGGCTGGACATGAGGAAGAATTCCTTTGCTGAAAGGGTGGTTGGACTAGGCAGCATTGAAATAGGCTGCCCAGAAAAGTGGTTGAATCAACATCCCTGGAACTGTTCAAGAAATGGCTGAATGTAGCACTCAGTGGATGGTCTAGTTGACAAGGGGGTGTTTGATCAAAGATGGGACTTCATGATCTTGGAGGTCTTTTCCAACTTTAATTATTCTAAGATTATTTTAAGGCATATTAAATGTAATTATATATTTGAATATGTTAGCACATCTCTTACCTGTAAGTCCTGGACGGTCAATAGCACCTTCAGCACTAGTCTAAGATTCACCTCACCAACTTGAACTGTTAAACCACTTCTCTGCTCTCCCTATATAGTCATTATAGAGAAACAGACGCTTTTAGAAAATTAATACCTCTACTACTACTAGCACTACTGCTACAACTACTGCTACTAACAACAGTAACAATTTTTATGCACCTTAGATAACTTAATCATCTGAAGGAATTTATTTCTGTCTGTTAACTATAATGTCAGCTGATACTCTTTTGTCTGTAACTTTACATCATCTGAATATTCATAAAGCATAGCATGAATGGTTTTTTTCCCAATCTGCCGTCCATGGTCTTATGTCATTTTTATGAAGAATGAAAGCTTGGACCCTTTGTGTGTAAAAACAGTAGTATTTCTAGGCACTGCATTTAGTCAGTGTTGATCAAGGACAGTGGGAGAATTTCCATTGAACATGTAGCAGGCAACTATGCTGAAAAAATGTGGCTCCTTTCACACCTGAATTCAATAAGTGAATGATTCTGCAATTGTAAGATCAATTGCACTGAAATGTTTAGCTATGTCTGCAGCAAAATATACAAAATATGTACTAAAATGACCACAGTTCATCTTAAAGAGAAAGCCTGCCTCACTATCTGTGACAGATAGAGCCCTTAGCAACACAGAGATGAGAACAGTTTGACTCACAGACGTGGAGAACTGTCCCTGCAAAGCTCAAATTTCTATTTCAATTCCTTGTCTAATTTGTGAATCATCTTGGTTCAAAGATTCATGTCAACAATTCAATATAAGACACTTTCTGCACTCATGCAGACTATGTGCATGCTGAGATTTGTTCATCACCAGAAGCTCTTTAAGGACTTTAGATGAGAACAATTAATCAAGTGAAAATTTATTTCAGTACGTGATTTGATTCAGTTACTGTCTTAGTCTCCAGGCTCAAGGTACACATGAAGCTGTTTCTCTTTTTACCTACTACTGCCTGTTTCCAAAACCCTTCCTGAGGTGTGATATGTTATTGTATGTATCTTTAGCTGACAGCTCTACTTGAACTGAAGTTTTTGACCTCACTCCTTCGTTAACCCAGCTGGTAAATTCTGCTTCCCTTTAAGAGCAGTACGCTATTCTGGAAATTAATTCACTGAACAAAATACATCACCCTTGCTCAGACAGAAGTGCCTTGTAATGTAGTCTCACTGAATTTAATGACTGATCTGAATAAGAAAATATTAATACAAGTCAAATGAGTAACAGAACATGGTCCATAATTTGCATAGATAGAAATTAAGGATTTGAATTCTTCATTTTCCTTCCTATATTTTAAATGAGGAGTTTGTACAACTTAATTAAGAACACAAAAAGATCTTTTTTTGCCCTACAGAAATACATTTTTCCTTTTAATGGAGGCTATGTTTTCCAGTGATGATTTTGGAAACCTACCCTATCCTGTCATTTATGAGTCCCCTTTCTTAGACTTTGACCTAATAGAAGACAGTATAAATCATAGAATCACAGAATTTTTTAGGTTGGAAAAGAGGTCTAGGATCACAGAGTCCAACCATTAACTTAACACTGCCAAGTCCACCACTAAACCATGTCCCCAAGTGCCTCATCTACATGTCTTTTAAATATATCCAGGGATGGAGACTCCACAACTCTCCTGGGCAGCCTGGTTCAGTCCTTGACAACAGTTTCAGTGAAAAATTTTTTCTAATGTCCAATCTAAACCTCTCCTGGTGTAATGTTAGACCATTTCCTCTTGACCACCTCCTGTCAGGTAGTTGTAGAAAGTGATAAGGTCTCCCCTGGGTATCCAGGCTAAACACCCCCAGCTCCTTCAACTGCTCTTCATCAGACTTCTGCCCTAAACCGGTCACCAGCCTCATTGCTCTTCTTTGGACACACTCCAGCACCTCTATCTACTTACTGCAAATTGAAATTTTTCTTTTAAAAATCCATTTTCTATAAAATTGGACAAACATTCACCTTTCTGTTGCCAAGTGTGGGCTTGTTAGATGACCTTTTCTGATCCATGAATATTCTACTGCTAACTGGATCTGCTTCAATATTTGTCAATGAGACTAAGAACATACCAAAGGAAACATGGGAAAGATATCAGAGCCAGAAAGTTGACATCTTCAGACATCTTCACTCTTTTTTCCCCTGCTTTTATAAAAATGAAAGCTTATGTATATTTTTTTATCATAACATTTATCTTAGAGTCAAATCTGTGATATTAAATACTTCCTTTGGACATAAGTCTCCTGAACAAGAGCTGATGAAGTCATAGTGACATTTATTCATAAAAAGGATGAGAATATTCTTGTCTTGATTGGAGAAGCCATTCTGGATCATTTTATGCCTAGTAAATCCATTCTGCATTGATGAACAGATTGCCCTGTTTGCTTCCAAAAAAAAGTTATGGTAGCAGAATTTTAAAATGCACTGAATTGTGGAGTAAATATAACTATATGTTGTTGTTGATATTGTTGCTATTATAGTAAATTGTGTGTTGTCTGCTTACAAGGTATACAAACTTTCAGCTAAAGGCAGATACCTTCACCTGAGCACACTTAGTAAAGTGTTGCTTGGGATTACACAAAATTCCGTGTTGACATAAAATGTGCCAAGAACGTATTCCAGCTTTTTCTATTTAAGGAAAAGTTTTGCACCCTATGCCTTTACAAGGAGCTTACCTGTGGTTCAGAAGAGGTCAGAGGCTTTCAAATAAGACTTTCTGTTACAGCATTCAGCACACAGCTCAGAAGCATCAAATAGAGAAAAAAACACCTACAAGACAACAAATGGTGTAGAAGCAGAAAACAAAGGAAATCCCTTGCTGGTTCGCAGAAGGAAAAATTTTTTACTAAATTATGCTGGATAAATGGGCAGGTGAACGGAGCAATACCAGCTCTACATTTTCTGCCAAAGGCTCTGAGATTGCTGCAGACCAAATCTTGTACAGAAGTAGATTGAGAGGATATTGATAAATCCTTCATTTAGTGGTTTGCATGACACAGGAAACACATACAGCAGTATAAGGATTAGGTCAGAGCTTCCTGGGATTCACTTAATTAGTATTTATTCTCCAACACTCGGCTCTTCTTGCAATGCATGGTTCTGAGAGTGCTTCCACCAGAAAAAGGAAGTTTAAAAAGGGTTTGTTGATCACAGCTCACTCTTCTATAATATCAAAGAGTGGTCAAGCCTTACAATATTTGTCTTAAATAGCTAGGTATGCCATTCAGGTACCTTAACAAGATATCTAATCCTTCCTTTGTGGTACGTTATACTTGAAATATCTCATAATCAATGTTTTTATGTCAGATTTATGCCTAAGTAATTTCCCTCGCCCCATCACACAGAGCACATCTGCATTACATGTGTTATTTCTAAAAACTGAAAACTGACTTGAAGAAAGAACAGTCAATTGGCAGTGTTCAACACCATGGAGATTTTACTGCTTTCTTTTAACTTAGGTCGTGAACAAGATCCTATTTCTTCCATGAGTGTTGAATCTTTCAAGTGTTTAGAAAACTGTAGCAACTGAATGTACAGAACACAACACAGTACTCTGCCATCTGATATTGCAAATAATAAATTTCATTTTCCTGTTTTTCTAGGGAAAACATTCAGGTGGCAGATAGTAATTGCTAGGAGATAAAGAGAAGGCTATATTACTGTTGTGGTTTCGATCTTGGGTAAGTGCNCCAAACAGGCTTGAGAGTGATATAAGTTTCCTAATGACTTTCCCAGGGGAATATAGCTTAATAAATGAATTAAATAAACATTTTCTATGAAGATTGGAATTATGATTTAAACTTTGATCACAATTGTCAAGGCCAAAGATTTTTTTTTTCTATTCTGCATTTCTCTGATGAACTCTGACATCTAGAAAATGACAGAATTGTCATCATTCAAATTTTATGTGGAATTGTGATTCTAGGAGTCATAATAACTCTATTATACTAAGAGTTGTACTCATAATTAATATAGAGCAGTCCAAATGCACCTTTTGAGCAGACAAGATGATCAAAACTCAAGAGGGGAAATAAGGACATGGAATTATTCAAGCATCAGTGACAGAACTGGAACTGCTTAAGGTCATAATAACTCATTGAATCTAACACTTGTTATTGGAGAAAATGGAATTTCTGCTCCATCAGAAATCAAATGGTCTCTCAATTTGATCATAGTGTCTCAAATGTCAACTCTCACCATTTTCCCTACTTCTAGGATAAAAAGCTGTCCTACCAAAAGGATTATATGCCTAGTAGTGCTCAGTTGTCATGTATTTTGTAAAGGGACAGAAATATTTAGTGTGAAGGGAAAAAACATCTGTTTCTCTGACTTCTTACCTACTATTATTTGAAGGAAACATTATTCACCTCCACCATCCTTGCTTTTCAAGTTCTCTCTTTGCATAAGTGACAGAAATGCATGTAGATAGGGATGATTCAAAACCAAACACGTTGATATCTATGAAGTACAAAGATATCTACTGCCCTTCATCACAGACTTTCTTTGGGTCTGGAAGTACATCAGCAAAACTGTTACTGACAGATAGACATTCCTAACAAAGGAATACTGAAAGATTACACATTGTTAGGGAAAGTTTTGCTATGAAGCAGAATCTAAATAACTTCTAAGATTCTGCAGTTGAGGATTTTAAATCAAGGCAATGTGTCAGTGTTGTGTCAATGTTCTACTAGCTAAACAAAGAGAGAAGGAAGGGAAGAAAATGTTGACTTTGCATCACCAGTTAAACGCTCAGCACACATGACTGGGCATGACCTTTCTGTTCAAACACATGCTCTCATCAGCCAGGACAATAGAGGATGTCAGGCTCTAATGTTTGATATATATTCCACACGCTTGGTGAGCTGGATATGGCCCATTTTACTTTCCAATGAAGTAAGCAGTCCTGAACACACAATCATTCCTGGTAATGGCTTTTTTTTTTTTTTTCTCCCTTCTGAATTGCAGTGTTGGATGAAGTATTTGGGGGTTATTTTCTTGCTTTTATGCCAAAGTTTATACAGCTTTTCTAACAAAGGCATTTGTTTTTGTGCTTGAGGTTTCAGTGACATTCAGGCTGGGGGTATTATGCAGAGAGAATGGTTTCCTGACCAAATGTCATCAAGCAAACATCCTGGGAACTGATGGATTTTTAAGGAAACTTCCAGTAACATATGAAATGAACATATTTGTTTCTTATAGAGATGAATCAGTAATAGGTTGTACCACAGAAAAAGTTTTTACATTCTAAATAGAAAAAAGAAATAAAAAAGGATAGACCAAAGTGCTTTTCCATAGAGCCAGCATCAACAGTGATAAGAAAACTGTCCAACCAAGTCTCTGTACTTTCCCTGGAATCAAAATATCATCTGGTAATTATGAGGGTGATAGAGTTCCTATTTTTGATCATCCTTCCCATTAAATCTTAAGGCTTTGATGGTGTCTTTGATGTGCCTGATGGAAAAACTGGAGAGAGATGGAGAAGGTGGGAGGCAATTTCTTGCATTGCATGCAAAGTTGCATCCTGATGCCATTTCTTGCATTGCAGCAAAGTCCCAGAACTCCAGTTACTTCTAGGGGTAGTTTTTCCAGGAGGACAGTATTTTACCTCTTCATTTGCTACCTGAAGTATTCATCTTTATGCACTCTGACAGAAAATCAGTGCAGTGGAAACAGGACTCCCTTCATTAGTTGTTTTTCCCCATCACCTTTTTTCTACATTTCATCAGTGCCACTTTGGCCTCCACCAAGATAGAATCAAATCTGAGCACAATCTACCAAAGAAGTTTCTGATACCATACTCACTAAATTCAAAAATAAGCTGTGAGGGAATAAATCAAAGAAGTGGATTTCTTTGGAACAACTGTGCTACATTACAGGGGTTCTTTTGGTTTTCAGCAAATCTTAATAAGAAAAGCTCTATTTTCTTTCTCTGATTGTTTTTTTTTCCCTTATCTTTATACAAAAACTTTTATTAAGATCATTTAATAATCAAAATAATATTTTTTGTACATTATATACTTACAGTCCATTTGAGGGTACCAAAACATAAGAGTCATTTCACCTGCCTCCACTTAATAACCCTCCGTAATGCTATATAAATATCCTGTAAACGATGGAACCTGAAGAATAATTTTCATTGCCACAATGTATTAACAAAACCTGGATTCTGACCATAATGTTGTAGTCCTGGCTGTATTTTTTGCTGGGAGTGCAAAGTTCTGTAGTGATAATTACAGAAGTGCATCTTGGTTTGGTTTTGCATTTCATGCAAAATATGGCATTTCAGCAGATAATGTCTCCAGTCAAACAAAGCAGAATTTCTAGTCAAAGTCTGACACAGTGTGATCTGGGAGCGTTGTGAACTGCTTCCCTGAAGGCAAATAAATATCTTCTCACAAATTTATTGTCCAAGAACCCAGGAATGTCCTTGGTTTCAAGTTTCGAAATTAAGTTGAGCAATTAGATGCTTCTAAAAAGGTGATTATCAGACACTTCTTATAGGCAGTTTTTGATTTTCATCACTTCATGTTTGCTTCATAGTAGATACTCAAACCAGTGTCCACAGGAGTCAAAATTGTTTCTGATACTGTAGTGAACTGCAATAGATTGTCTTTACTTTCTAGGTGCTTCATTAGAGCACAAAGATCAAATCCCAAAAAGGAGTTCAGGGATAAGGAGAATGGCAAATCTGACCAAAGCAAAAGAAATGCTCCCTTGGAGACATCAAAAAACCTGGAAGAGGTCCTGATGCCTCAACCATTGATGCTTCTTTGCC
Organism: Pomatostomus ruficeps; assembly: GCA_013400735.1. Lineage (NCBI taxonomy): Eukaryota > Metazoa > Chordata > Aves > Passeriformes > Timaliidae > Pomatostomus > Pomatostomus ruficeps. The sequence goes on from VYZT01039640.1 coordinate 7,315, forward strand.
CTAATGACTGAGGTCTAATTAGGTAGATGAAAGTTGGATTGCTGTGGAACTATAGTTGAAGTCAACCAGAAAGCCAACAATAATTTGGTGCAAAACTGGAGAGAGCATGGCTTACACATCAGTCATTGACACAACGAATGAAGCAGAGAAAATGAAAGCTTCCACAAAGCAAATGGACATAATTGTTGCATATGAAAAGTAGTAAGGATGACAGAGGACAAACTTGTTCTTAGCATGATCAGGTAAAAGTAGACTCGGGTTTCCTTGCAGACTGCGTTTCTTCAGAAAAGTTTGTGAGAGGTATCACACAACCTGCCTAAGAAAGGCTGCTATCCCCATTTTACAGGGAAACACAAGGCAAGGGTTTCTGACACCTCAAGGCCTGCCTAAACTGGAACTTCAGGAGTATTTAGATACAGGTTCATATTCTGATTGTGTCAGTCTGTTTTCCAGGTGTGTCCCCGAATAAGCCCGGTGATGTCTTAGGTGTGTTCTTCACCATACTCTGGAGAGCTGGTGAAGCAGGGCTTCTTGGAACTCTTCCTGCTTTGGAACTCAGGAACATCCTTTCGAAGGCTCCAAGTTTCAAAATGAACTTGAGCAGATATTTTCTCTGCTATTTCCTTCAGTTGTCTTTTAAGAAGAAACACTTCTATCCATTCAACCATCTGTTTTCAGGGGATGATGTGTCTGAATCCCAAACAGGCAGAAGTCCCCATTTGTGCAAACCTAATTTGGATACCTAAGCTCCACAAAACTAAGTATACTCCTCTCTCTGCCTTTTTTTGCACAGGTTTTGATGCATCCTCTCTCAGAAATGACATTCTTTCTTTGGTTATTTGGTGAGACTAATACATCTTCATGCCTCCTTTCAAGTGCTTTATCTGATTTGGCCTACCTACATTTTCTTCTGTGCTGGACAGTAGCTAATGCTCATGGTCAAAAATAAAATCTACAGTGAAGCAAGAAATAGAATCTGTGTATTTCAGACCTCAGTTTATAATCTTAACACCTACAGCACATTTTGTCTTTGTGAAAAAATACCAAACAAAAGGCAAACAATCCAAAAGTGCCTCCCTTCTAGAATCCAGGGGGGAATTATTCTACCACTGATTTTCTGGAATTCATGTATTCTGAGTGCCAAATAAGGCTCTGTCCTGCAACATAAACTTCACTGTGATGATAAAGGTACATATTTAAATGTCTGTATGACTGAGGCTTAAGAATTTAGACTGTACTGTTTTTATATTCCTGCCTTCACTGTCCCAAAACATCCTACTCCATCATGTCTTGTGTTCTTAGTTTTTAAAGTAGCATCCCAAAGTTCCTAGGGATACTAGTTTACTTTTCAGATGATTAATTTTATTATGCAATGATCAGTTATGCACAAAATGTTGTGCATTATATTAAAGTGGATAAAAATTATAACAGAAACTCCACAGACCTCTGGAGAGGGAACTGACTGAGACCATAATAAATCTATAAAGAGATGCAGGTATTAGTAAATTAAACATTTCCAGGATGATTCTCTGATAGAAGACCATCTGTCACAGGGTTGGATGCATCAATGTAATTAAACTCTAAAATATTATAGCTAAATCCAAACATATTTAGGAATCTTTTCAGATCCAGGTAAGCAAATAAACCATGCTCAAAAAATTTTTCAGATAGTCCCAGTTGTCCAAAGCTAAAACCATAGCAAGGACCATTCTGAAATTTCAATGACTGAACTTTTCCTGCTACTGATCAATTTATTCTTCAAAAAGCAGTGATAAGAAGACACTTAGAGGTAAGAAACAACAATCAGTGTCTGACACATGGGAAATATAAGTTGAGGTCTTCAAATCTTTCTCTTTACAACTCAAAAATGTTTCTTTGCTCAGGACAGCATTAAACTGAATGCTTCACTTTTTTTTTTTCTTGTTCTTGTTGTTGTTTTTTCTTTTCTTGAGAATGACACTTAAGACTACCTTGTATAAATACTGAAAATAAAATTGTTCCTAAGCCATGACAGGAAAAAGTTCAGCACTTGAATAAAAAAGACTTTTTGAAGGACCAGACTTTTTTGAAGTGAGACACATTCTGAAAGAGAGAAACAGCAATAAAACAGCAAGAAAATACACATATTTTTGGAAAAGAAAAATACAGTTATGAGCATTATGTCTCTCCAAAGTATGATTAAAGTGATATTCTGTCTCAAAAGACAAGCCAAGATCATAAACAGTTGTGCAGAGTTACTAATAAGACTGAGATTTTAATTGAAGTTTAATGACATGGAACTTACACTGATGCTCTCAAAAAAAGAGTGAACTTTCACTTCTCAGTGTTATTTTCAGCTTTTGGCACTCGAGATTGACCAGCCCAAACCATGTGTCTGGGCTCTACTTGGAAGCTCTGAGAGCACTCTGAGACAAGAAGCTCATGTTATTAATTTAGTCTCGCTTATTAAAATGCTAATGAAACTTCATCCCCAGTGCAGAGCCAGGACAAAAGGAGAAAAAATGAGAAAATAAACCCACTGAGTGAGGAAAAACTGTTGGTAGGCTCAAGTGAGGCTCTTCTATACAGATAAAAGGGGGATCTTGTTTTAGAGGAGAAGACATATGCGTGTACGGGATGGACTGAAGAAAGTTGATGGCTAAGCTGTTACATTTGTCCTATTCAATTTTCCTTCCTTCTCTGTATTTTAAGCCTAGATGTGTCTTCAGGCACTGTGTCTTTAGGCACCTGTGACTTCAAGCTCCCACAAGATGTTTCTCATAAATGTTCATCATTTTAGATTCCTACCTGAAAAATCAGGGGAGTTATGTTTATATGTCTTTGAAAAAAAATGGAAGCTTGGTTTGAAGATGTCTTACCTTGGAAATGTAAGTAACTATTTTCATCTTTATTTCCCCAGAAGCATTATCTCAGTGCTTGAGGTCTTTAGCCTACTTACATGCAGGATTGCAGTTTTCTGCCAGGTTATGTACATGTCAGCATATTTTGCATTCAAATACAATTCAGAAAGGCTTATGCAGAAAGAAAGACATGGTTATTTGAACTTGGTGGAACAGAGGTGTTAGACAAGATCAGCTCCAGAGGTCCTTTCCTAGCACAACTATTCTGTTGCTTTGCTCCAAACTCACAAATACATCAGTGCTGAAGAACATGCTTCTCTCAGTCTTGGTTTTCTGGCATCAGTCTTACTTCAGTCACCTCATCCTGGGACAGGTGTTCTGTGGAGTGAGTTTTAAGTGTGGTAGATTTACAGTCCCACAGAGAAAGAAACTGAAGGAAGACAGACAAACAGAGGCCTTGACAGCAGGACAAAATGGAGGAGATTTGGTAGCAACAAATCCAGCTTCTCCTTAATTCAGTTTATTCCACCATCAAAACAAATCCCTGACAAATGTGGGAAAAAATCGCTGAACACAGAAGGAGCCTTTGGTGCCACAGGAGAGTAAAGAAACTTCTGCTGTGCTGAATGCACACAGATACAAAAGGGGCTGAGGAAGAGGTGTTTAAGGAGACAATAAAAACTACCCAGCAACCAGCACACTGCTGAAAAAGAGCTGCTGCCGCTCAGAGCACAACAGGAACACCCCAGCTTTCCAGAGCCACTGAATAAGACTCCTAAGACTATTGAATTTCTCCTATTTGGCAGTGATGTTTTGGAATGTGTTACAGATGTTATTTGCTTTATCAGAACATGTGCCAATTGACAAATTTCTTAATAGCCTACAGGACCATGTAGTGTCTTTACTAAGCCCCTAGGGGCCCATTACACTAATGCTAAAGACATTAGTGATGTCTACAGTGGTATAAAGATACCTGCAGAAGACATTAAAGTGCCATATGGGGATCCCTCAGCTATTTCTGAACAGGTTGGTGTATCTCTAAAGCACAATGCTTTAGCACCCACTGATGGTAATGAGGATCCCAAGGGCAAGACATAAAACCTGGAGCACAAAGGCTTTTCATGTGGCTTCTGTCTCCACCAACTCAGCACACTGAGCTGTCTGTTCTTAATTTGACTTGCCTCCTTTGTATTGACAAAGCCTCATGCCTCGTGTTAGCTTTCCCTTTCCACAGATGAAAATAAAGATGAATACGTTTCTAAGAACTGGAAACTTTAAAAACAGAGACCAACGAGTAGGCCTGTGTTTGTACAGCACCTAATATAATGAACAATGGATGCATGCCCAGAAATCCTACACTTTGTCACATGAGAAAGAATAACTTATATTACAGTTAATTTGTGCTTTATTTTACAATCATTATCTACTTTTCTCACAGCATCAGTCAAATAGCCTTTTCCACAGTAGAGATGCATAAACAAAGATAAAGAAAAAGATAAAGTAAAATAACAACAGCTTCCTATTTAGGGTTATTTCCACCCATGAAGTTCTGTTCACAATGTACTTTTCACACATTCTTTTCCTAGGGTGGGAAGCAAAAACTAAAATAAATAATACGTCTTCTGTTTCCATACATTGAGATATGTATTTGTCAGTGCTAAGATAGTGATTTAGTCACCCCAGAGGGGTTCCAAGAAGCTTGGGTAGAAATAAAGGAAAGCAGCCCAGAACAAGTGAAATAATCACTACCAAATGGACGCCTCTCAATGGCAGCTGGGATAAAGGTCTCAGACGTGGTGGAGAATTGTCAGAGAAAACAGATACTTACTGTTCTTGACCAATATTCACTGCTTTGATATATGTTGGTAATATTGCAGAGAAAAATTTTGAAAATCTGTAAATCCCTTTGCAAACACTAATTCCCATAATCCAAAAACATATTTCACACTTCTGGGACTCCATATTGTAGTAGACCATAAAAAAGTAGTCTTTCCTCCACCACAACACAGAAGGGATCTCATTACTCCATGTACCCAAAGGGTTAGAGCAAAAAAAACCCCAAAACTGAAGAAGTTTAAGACAGGAGAATTATCTCATTTCACAAAGACAGTCAGTAGTTCCCTGCATTTTCCAGGTTACCAAAGATGTATAACTGGTTCCAATCTCCACAGTGTTTGGGAGTATAATAATTCCCTAATGATGCAAAAATGTCTTTTTTTTTTTAATAAAAAAGTGTAATTTTTGTTTTAATATTCAAAATGGGTCTAGTTAATGATTTTACTATTGTTGAAGAATTTTTGATATTCAGAGTATTGGCTTTTTTCTCTTTTCTCTCATTCTTTCTTTTTTTAAAAAAAATATTATTTAATTAGCTATTGCTGTATTCCACTGAAACACATATATTTCATTAAAATTATTGGTGGGAAGATATCTGAAATCCAGGGAGAAATCTCTGCACACTGTAGCTACATCTACATCAATAACCTGTGTGTACCCTGAAGCATTCCCAGACACTGAGATAAGCTGGCGAGGAGTCCTGCGTCCATGTTAATGACCTGTCAGTCACCCCAAGAGCTCAGCACTGGAAACCTGCCTGCTGGGATCCCTGGAACTGCCTAATTGCTAAATCTCATCCAGGAACCCTTTGGGAAGGTGCAGCTGCACTGGGCCAAAATCACAGCATAAAACACTTGTGAAATATGACGAGTAGAGGTACGTGACTCAGAGTGCCTGTGAGAAACCTGCATTAAAACACCTGACATTTTGGGAGTAATCTAATTTCACTTTCTCTCTCTCCACCACACACACAGAGAAAGGTCTGAAGGATTTCACAAGCTTCCCAATTAGCAGAGGAAAAATGACCGAGTAAGAAGGGACACAGAGCTGCCTGCAGTGAGAGATACCAACTTATGACATCTGTAAGAGCAGAGCAGAGCTCGGTGCAGGGTGTCAGAACCAGCTTGCATGCAGACCCTCTTGTTGTGGCAGCAGTGTGACCATAGCCCCACACCATCATGGTAATAATGCTTCTTGATTTGAACTTGTTGACAAACCTTTAGTTTTTCCCATACTGATGGATCACCTATAGTGACTGGGAGACTTCTCATGGGAGAACAAAACAAAACTGAACCACATTACTCTTTCTTTCACCTAAACTTTGATGGCTGAGTTTTCTAAAGTTGCCTTCTCCCCCCCAAAAAATCTTTTTGTGTGTTCCCTGCCCTATACATTTATACAGTGGGTGTATTTTAACCTCTACTCTGTTTCTCTTGACACCCAAAGTGTAAAGTGTAAGGTGTAAAGAAATAATCAATCAAAATGTAAAGAAGTGTAATCTGTAAAGAAATAATCAATCAATCTTTGGTTATATCCTATTAAGGATATATTTTCCTGTGAAAATAAAATCCAGTGAGGTCAGACACTTTACCTGTTGTAGTGGTTAAATTGTGACATTAGACCATGTTTAGGACAATGCCTGATGCAAAGCAAAGCAAAAATTTGAGGCATATTTGTCTCTTATTGGGGTCCCATTATGGTCACACTTTTAGTGTAGACAAGCACCAGCAATTTGTTACTGTTTGATGAGTGTATGTCATTGTATACCAGAAAATTGCTTGCAATAATATCAAATGATCAACATGAGTCACATCAAAACCATGGATTTATCTTTCTATTTCCAGGTGGTAAACCTGTCTGGCAGAAACAAACTGCTCCTGGCATGGTCTGTATTCTGAACTGACCGAAATCCTCATTGCCAAAAGTTTCAGACTTGGAAGCTTAAACCTTACGTTTCTAAATATGAATGTAAATGCCTAAATTTAGGAATGTAAGAACTAAAACATTCATAAAATATATCTACAAACAAGCAGATCTTTCCTGTTGTTAAAGATGAGCAGAAATTAAAATAAGTACTAGCTCAAAACCCAGATATACTGAGTAACAATTCCAACGCTGGTCTCTAGGAAGATAGGCATGTTCTCAACAGAAGTGCATACTAGCATTGTATTGAGATGGAATTTAATTTGACAATTATTCTAGCTTATTTATCATAATATCCAGCATTAAAAAAAATTAGTCAAAAAAATCTATATTTTTCCAAACACCTTATCAAAATAGAAATCACTCTCCCTTCTTCTAAAGTCTTCTAGACCTTTGATTTTTGGGACCAACCAAAAGCCATTCAGAATTAGTGCAAAAAATCTTGTGTATTGTTCTATTTCTTTTTTCATTTGTTTGTTTAATAACAAGTTCTAGTCTAGGATGCAAAAGTTTTTATTAAAAAATTACTTCTAATTGGCAATAATTTTAGCAGATAGAGATAACTTGAAACCTTTTAAAAATTATTATCTATTTAATTTAAAATGTAATTAAAGGCACATCGTGTTTACTGTAGGAAGTGCCTTATACATTTAGTTTGTTTGTTTTTCCAGTGTGAATTTGACTCACGTGAATTTGACTTTACACATCACCTGTGTGTGAAGGCAGATGCTGCACCCTGTGTCTTTCACTCTCCGCGAGCACCCTGGGAAAGCAAAGGAGTCTCTGGGCCTTTGCAGGGAGCCACACCAGTGTAAATGTGAGACAACTGAAGTAAAGCTGCTGCAAGGTTCTGGCACCAGCTCCGATATGTGGGATTTGTCCCAGAAAATTAAAATGTTCTGTACAAGACAATTTTCATTACACAGCTGTTTAAAACTCTGTCAGGAAAGATTTGCTGCAGACTTTTTGATCTGCTTTAACTGAAGGATTCCTATTATTGGAATATCAGATTTGACATTTTACATGATAATCCCCCAAACTGATTTTGCATTATTTTGCTTGATCTGATATTGGAGTTTATTTACTTTTTTGTTAACAATCCTATAAATATTTTTTCTTTTTAATATCTATTCCTCCATTGCTGTCTTCCACCACACACAGCACAAATCTGCAGATCAAAGTAAAACAATTCTGTTATATATAGTGTGACTCCTACCTTCTCTTATTGCTGCTGCTGTCAACAGCAGGATTTTTCTTCAAAAATGATAAAAGAGAATATAAAATATATACAAATTGGCTTAATCTACAGCTGTTTACCATTTAACTGAGAAGGTGGCATTATTAAAAGCATCACTGTAGCTCTAATACATTAGTCCAAATGAAATAAATAAGCTGTATTGTTTCTACTGATTGAGATGATATTAGTGTGTGTAGTTTAAAAAATGACCCAAAACCATAATAATAACACAAAAAGGTTGTTTTCTTTAATCTTGAACCCATACTAAAAGCTGTCCGTGCCTTCCTCTGAAGAAAGCCCAGATATTTTCTTTCAAGGTAGTGCTCAGCTACATCAGATTCTCTAAAGAACAAGAGCTGTTCATCTCTAGAGGAAGGAGGCTGAAACAGAACAGCTGAGAAATGCCCAAGAGCACTCAAAGACTCTTTCAGATGCCCAGTAATTAATTGTTTTATGGAGGGTCAGACCTCACATGGAAGCTACAGTCCTTCCTTGTCTCTTCTTTAGTTTCCATAATCTGAAATTAGACAACACCGTATGGAAGAATCTTTAAAAAGGTACATTTTAGAATTCTTCTAAAGCAGAGTCAGGGAAGAAGTGAGTTCTCAGACCAATGTAATTTAGAGTGCAGGGGATGGAAGAAGTGTAGAACTGGTCAGCATTATACGCAGAGCTTTTTTGACTGTTTAGAAATACCAAGAAAATAAAAAACAACAAACAAACAAACAATTATAAACCCCAACAGACTCATTTTAGAGTACAGAAGACTGGGAGCTATGGTTGGTTTGATCATTGCTGCAAACACTCAGTTGAAAGGGAGTAAGTTTTTAGTGAATTTAAACCCTGAAGGCAAGAAGAGGGAAGGCTGAGATAATTGTCTGGAGAAGAGAGAATCAAAGAAGGAAGAGAAAGACTATGAGAGTCACAGTTCTTAGAGCTGAGGAAAGCTCATAGTCATTGAGGAAGCAGAAACAAGGATAAAGAAAGTGATTTTGGTGAACAAATTAAGATTTTCATCATGGAGCAATCATATTTAAATGAAAAGCATATCTGGAGAATAGCAATATTGCAGGATAGACAAAACACAGAAACAGGCCAGTAAAGCTGCAGCCTTGAGTACAGTTAGCTGACTGTAAACATGAAGAAAACCAATCTGAACATATTTTATTTTCTCTACACCAAGAGTTTCTCTGTACGAGACCCAGGGATCATTCAGCCAGTCCTTACACATCACCAACAATCCTTCCACTGGGCACTTGCTTGACAAAAATCCATTTCTTTGATGCATTTGTGTGGCATCATTTAATATAATAGACTAAAGTTCATGTTTACTGTAGATAAATGTATAATGCTGAAATGGAACATAAGCATCTATTACTTACATACCTTTTTAAAAAGAACATCAGGTTTCTCCTGTAAAGAAAGATCAAACACGTTTTTTCACAGTGGACTCTAGGTTCTGGTTACACACACTACAGTAAAGCCTTCATGCTTTCAAAAATTCTGTGCAATTAATACTAGAGCAAAGCCTGAGGGTCACATACACCCTTACAAGTACTTGAAAACCAACAAAGGATGCAGGATTTCTGCAGAAATACTGATAATTCTTGTGATGTTTTAAGAGTCATAAGGAAACTCTTGCTTGGTAGAGGAACAAATGAGACAGATGCCTTTGAATGTTGTTTACTGTGGGGTAGAATGGGCCAGTAGCAGTGATTTTCCATTTTAGTTATAATATATTAAAGTACAACAGAGAATTTATTTTTATAACTCGGTTCAGAATTACTAAACTTAATTTATACCCAAAAATTGACTGTTTTCTTTTTCTGCTGCTTTTTATAACAAGAAAGGAATTGTGTATTTCCCATGAAATGAAAAATGCAGTCCTTGCCCTCCTCTATTTCTAACACCATTTCTTTGAAGAGCTTGTGCAGGGAAATCTGTTAATTGAAAATACTGACAGGATCCCCAGAAGGCAAAAAAATCCAACTGAAAATTAGTCTAAAGTTTTACTGAAATATCAGAAGTTCTCAAAACTAATTAACTTCTCTTTGTTGAATGCATGCTAATGGAATAAAACTGTTCCATTCACCATGTCAACATAGCTGAATAGTTTTCTAATAGAGTTCTTCCTCAGTAAGTGTTATCTTATGAATATCTTGCCTGCCTCATTCTGCCTGAATAGAGGTTCAGACCTGTAGCAGTAGTTAGGGATTTATTAATTGAAAAATATAAATAAATAAAATATTCCGATCAAGATGTGCATATTCTTCTGCCTACCTTCTCTCTCAGCTTCCTTTTTTGTCCTTTTTTTTTATTCCCTTCTTTTTTTTTTTCACTCTGATCAGGGGGCAGGTTGTGTTTTTGAAGGACTGAAGGTCATTCTAGCAAACAGCTTGGTTTGAGAAGCAGCTGCTTAGGAGGTGCTGACAGCACGAGTCCTCTTGTACTCAGGCAGTGAGGAGCTTACGGCTGCACAAAATCTGAGCTGCAGGGCTCTCGCTGGGCACAGTGCTGAGCTCAGGCCCACAGCATGAATTAGCATCTCTAATATACTCAAGTCACCCCAAATTAAGCCAATTGTCAGATCAATTGCTAATTTTGAAGCCAACCTAGGGAATTTTTTGCATTTATTCTTTTATGTCAGCAATTTTGCTATGATTTTAGGAATTTTTTTAGGTTTTCTAGTTTGTCTTTTTAAAAAAAAACCTCATGCCTCAAAAGACATTTCTTCCTGTCCATACTGCTGCTTAGAGTAGCCCAAACCTAGCTCTGAGATGATCCCAAACACTCTGCAGACCTGCTGCAGATGATCCCAAATTCCCCCAACTTCGGTCAGAATCAGCCAAACCTTGATACAAAGCCTGAGCCATTGCAGGCATACAATTACCTGGGCTAAAAGCTTTCAAATGTAGCCCACGGGAGTGATTTCTGGCACAAGTTTGAGTGTTTCTGATATGTCTTAAGGGTCAGGCTTGGTTTGGGGAGCACAAAGACTCGTTTTATACCTGACAGAGCAATGCTGAGCAAGAGTCAGTGGCCATGTCAAATGTTTTGAGCCACAGTGCTTCATTCCCTAAAGAGAATTTGAAGGATTATTTTGTGTCTGGTTCCAGTAGAGCCCTGGGCCATTTAATCATATCCATCATTGTCTGGGAAAGATTGTGTTACTGATACACAAAGAAAACATCCATCAGTTTAACACAGGGATGCAGTGAGTTCAAACCCTTTATGAAAGGTGTTGTATTTGCAGCTGAAATCAAATAATTTGTGTAGGTTTACATCTGCTTCACCTTTCATGAAGTTCCTCCTACAATTTACCAAGTAAGGATTATTGAAATATTCATATAAGTATTAAATAAATAACTTGCATTTCATAAGTACAATGCTTTTGTCCTTCCAGCGCAATTTTCCCTTTTATATGTTTATCACACTGCAGAACAGTCCATGGCAAAAGTATTTCGTTAGCCAGGCTTCACTGGACTTCAACCTTTCTTCCCATCAAATATAAGCTCACATTACAAATGTGACCATTTTCAGCTGGGGGTGAGGGGGAAGGGAAGCCAAACCACAACAAAAGAAACCCCAAACACCTAAACAGTAAAAAAATAAAGCCCAAATTGACCAAATTAAATTCCCTAATCCTTTGAGCAACCTTTTTTTTTTCAATCCTCTGGCTGAAAATCCTTTAGGATTAGTTGTTGGCTAACAATAATTATTAAAATACACTGAGACGACCTGGATGTTGCTTAGGTCTGTAGTGTAATTTGAGTGGCTGCCTGTCTGCAGGACAGCAGGTGCTTTCTGGTGATAACTTGAACCTGGAACGGACCCAGCCTAGGCGAGCTCCTGGTTTTAGCAGTGGTAAGTCCAGGAGCAGCCCCAGCCTGTGTGCCAAGCAGTGTGCAGAGCAGCTCAGGCAATTCCCCATCAGACCAAAGACAAAGATGGGAGTGACTCATCCGAGGTTATGTGGCAAAGATAAAAAGTAAAGGTCTTTTTAATCCCCTTTCTCAGGTCACCAAGCCCCACTGCCCTTCTCACTGGAGATGTATTCTGGTCTTTGGATTTGATAATGTCCTTTCAGAGCAGAGGATGATGTCAGCTGATTAATGTTGCAGACAGGAGATTGCAAGCTCACCCAAGGTTAATATGATAAACAATTAGAGAACTTAGGATACAGCAGAAATCATATTGTCTGACAACCCTCTCATTGTTACAGTGGTGTAACCCTGCAATAAGCTCCCCACACATGCACGGTCTGCCTCAGCATCAATAATAATTCACATCTCAGTGCTGTCAGAGATAAATTTTGCTGATCTCAAGGCCACTGAAATCATCCTGAACCAATAGTTACAGCCATCAGCAAGAGAGACAGAGTGATAGAGGAGGAAACACCCAGAGAGAAGCTCTTAGCTTGTGCTTGCCACCAAAGCCCTCTGGAACTTTTAGTTAAGTCAGTCAAGAAAGAAAATCCTGACCATAACTCCTACAAGAGTTCCAAACGCTGCGTATGGGCACCCTAAAAGTGTTCTGTGTTGGAGGCACTGGGAGTCCGCAGCTGTCAATTAATGTAATGTGACTGAAAGTCTATGCGGCCAAAACCAGGGATGTGAGCACTTCACCAATTCAAGCTGCTGCCTCCTCACAAGCCAGATTTCGAAGGAGGTAAGAACAGCTCTGAGAACTGTCAATGCACATATGAAAGGAAGGCTGGAGAAGGGGAACAGTCAGAAAAGGGCCCTAGGGGGGCAACATGGAGTGTACTGGTAGAGGGAAAAAGGAACTGAATGGACTTTACAGAAATGGGTATAAAGATGTGCACAGAAAACAGCTGTAGATTGGGACAGTGGCACGGGAATGCAAAGCATCACCTCTCTGTTCTCCATCCACTTAAAATCTGCTAAGTCAGTGCCATTAACTGTCCACTTTTAGTAGGGTGTTACTTACTTACAGAATGTCTAGTGAGATCCAAATTTAGGGTAACAATGTTTGGCAAAACCGTGTTAAAAAAAAGATGACATGAGTAAAAGAGAATGAGAAGCAGCTTTCTCAGGAAATGGAAGGAAATAAATGCTGACTGGGTTTAGTTAGTTTAACTAAAATGGGGGTTTTCTTAGGTATTTAATCTTAAACAATTTGTTAAGTTCAAGATTCAAAAAGAAAAGTGTCTTCAACAGATGAAATTTAAAAATTAATTTGGTATTTGTTAAAATAAAACTTATTTTAGCTGGATAAAAGTTTTTATCCGAAGTTGTTTGATGAGCCCAGTCTCATTTCTTAATAAATTACTCATGCAAAAGATTCACCATGTTAAAATCCATAGATGACAACATCCAGGCAAAAGGAGGCAGTGGTAACACGTCAAACCTACAAATAACAGAATAAATCCAAAAAAGCCCACATTTTAAAAGTCTGAGTTTCTGTGAATTTCCTGACATGAATTTCAAGTAAATATGAACAACAAAATCTGCTGATTTCTGAAAGTGTTATTTAAATAAACTTACTGGAAAAAAAAAGAAACCACAACAAAAAACCCTTACATATCTTAATAAATAAAAATTGGTTTTATATCTATTTTTTTTCTATCAGTCCCTCTTAAGAAACAGCTGTTCAGCCAGCTGATATGGCCTCAAAGTGTCACTCTTATTTCCAGAACAGCAAAGGTTTCAAATGGCTCCCTGACAATAATTACAGATTTATTTATTATCATTGATGTCTAACCAGAGAGTGATGGGAAAAGTTTTTAGTAAGATGGCACAATCTCATTCTAGAAAACTGCTGATTATCTGTTAAATTTGCAATAAATATGTACACATTGATTGCACACATATAAAGTATCAGCAGGAATTTTTTCAACAGGAAAATACTGAATTCTAGAAAAATAATTTTAAAATATATTACTACTTAAAGAAAGTGTAAATCTGGCAGAAGTTAGTCAAATTTTTGGTGCTTGTTTCACAGAGTGAATAATATAATTGGAATCATCATCATCATCATCATCATCATCATGCCATTTACTTTAAAGAAAATGGATGGCTTTCTGTCAGGCTGTACTCAAACACTTCTATGATAATGGTAAAAAGTTATGACAGGAGAGATCCTTTGGTTTAAAAAATTAATTGTTTCAGACAAGCTGTCAAGTTCTTAACACTAACATGCCTTAAATGTAAAAATTTATATACCCAGAGACCAAGATTCACACTTGATTGTACCTGACTAAGAGGTTTTCAATTCTGTAATGATTTTTGGCACTAGAAATATGCCTGCAAGGTTCAAACACTTTACAGAAAAATTGCTCTGCAGGCTTGTTTGATTACAAGATCAGAGTGAATTGACTGGAGGTGCTAGCAGCAGTTTTAGGTCCTTGTTTTAGAAACTTCAAGAAAATATTGTGAAAGATCATGAAAACTTAAGAGCAAGTGGTAAAATGTCACTGACATCTTTCTTTATCCTAGATGTTGTCTGGGTCCTAAAGACCACTCTGTTTGAGACCTCATTGAGCTCTGCACCAACAAACTGAAGTAGCTTTACTTTTTCTCAAATATAAAAAATATAGGAAGAGTTTATCAAGAGACAGTGTGATATTTAAAGCTGAGGATATAAAAGATGATGATCTGTTCTAGGCTTCACTTCATCTATTCTAGAACTGGAACAAAAGGATTTAGGTACAGAAGTTTTGCTTTTGAAATCTGTCCTCCTTTCTCTGCTTTTTCTGACGCCAGCTGAGATTTGAAGAAGTAGCTCCAAATTACTGTGGGAAACGCTGCTGTTGAAGCACGCTGAGGCTACACAGAAAAATGGAAAGGAATCCTCATAATCTGTCTTGCTGCACCCTCCTTTCAGGGAGTTGTAGAAAGTGATAAGTTTTCCTCTGAGTCTCCTTTTCTCCAGGCTGAGTCCCCCCCAGCTCCCTCAGCTGCTCCTCCTCAGCCTCGTGCTCCAGACCATTCCCCAGCTCTGTTCCCTCTCTGGACACGCTGAAGTCCCTCGATGTCTGTGTTGCAGTGAGGGAGTAGGGGCAGAGTAGGGACAGACTGAATGAATCCTTGCTCAGGGGAGGAATTGGCTCCTTTGCTTCATACCCACCTACCCAGGTGAGCTGGGGAGAGACAAACAGCCCAAACCAACACTGTACAGCTTTCTGAACAAAACCCTTTTAATTAAATGTTGCTCTCTTTAGCCCAATAAAATAGATTTTGCCAAAGGATTTGGTTTGCTTTTCATGTAATTTAAGTCCTAAGAACAAGCTAATTTTTAATATGAGGCTTAAAGGAAAGGTTTACATAAAAGCTGTTAGAATAAAAATAAAAACAGCTTCAGAGGAAGATCCCTCCAAACATCAGTAACATAGGCTTTTTCTAATTCCCTTTATTTTAAAACACTTTTGTGGACCTCACATTTGAACAAAGAACTTTTACTTTGACAGCAGACTAAAGATAAATATTGTGTAAAGTATTTAAGTAAAACTACAAAAAATATCCTGAATTTTCATATAATGTAAGCTTCCAGTACTTCAGGGACAACCATACATCATAATTTGTGTGGTGTAGTCTAGGACTGTAATCCACTGGAGAAAAGGAACATGCAGGAGAGAAACAAGTATCCACCTGAAGCTCTGTATCAGCACAAACACAGGAAATTGGTACCAAACCAAAGCACTCGGTATAAATTCTGCAGCTGGAAACTTTCAGTAGCATCCATCTTATTACACATTTTATATATAAGTAGATGGAAAAATGTTGGGGTCTGGCTGAGCTCATAAGGAAACAGGGACATGTTAGCTGTGTGCTCTGCTTTGAACAAACCCCAAGGTACCTGGACAGAATCTCTCCCTGAGCACATAGAGGTCACTCACAAACTGGAACAGGAGCTGGGAAAAGCCCTGGCTGTGAATATAAAATTAAAACTTTTCCTTTCTTCTCCTGCAGGAGAATTCCCCGTGACCCCAAGGAATCTGCATTGATAAGGACAAAAGGATGCTGTCACCTCGGCAGTGCCCGCCATGCCAAGGTCGGCTCCCAGGCCACCTTCCCTGTGGAGCAGCTGCTCCTGCTGCTCCCAGACAGGGAGGCAGGGCTGGACTCTGGGTCAGAGGGAGGTTGAGCTACATTTAAAGCATCCCATAAAGGGTTTTAGGGGCTCTGGAGAGCTGGACCACTTCAGTAATGCTGGTTCCATGTGCCATTTGTGAACAAATAATCAAGATGAGATCAAAGGGCTCGGTGACCCAGAGATGGATTTTCCCCATGGGAGAGGGAGCATTTTCACATACAAGGGTGAACATCACAGGAGATGGCACAGACAAAATAAATAAATAGATAAATAAATGGAGCATTGTGAGTGTCATTGAGGAACATGTAACTGAAAATACTGGTAACTCCAAACATGATGACCCAGCGATCTGACCTATGAATTGGTAGATTTCCTGAAGTACTGTCGTGGTTTAGATCTTGGTTAAGTGCTAGGCACTTACGGCAGCTACTTACTCGTTCCCTCCCCTGCCACAGCTGGGCAGATGAGGGAAGGAGAGGGGAAAAAACTAAGGGAATTNAATGGGAAGTGAAAAAACAAATGCATGTTAAAGGAAAAACAGATAACGCGTGGATGAACATTTCCCTTTAAAGAATGCTCTTCTTTCATTGAGTATATGAGAAGGTGGTAACATGAAGGCTGATTTTTTTTTTAATAACTGTAAAGATCTAAATCAAAGAGGAGGCAATGCCAGATTGATGGAATCATGCCACAGGAGCCAGAGAGGAGAGCAGACAGCTGGCATTAAAATTTGGGAGAGGAAGTGCTTGGAACTGCCAATGTATGCTGGAGAAAAGAGAAGGAAAGAAAAAAAAACCCTAGTAAAAATATAGGAGGAGCCTCAATTTCCATGACTTCTGTGGTGGAACTGTTCCCCCTGTGGGCTAATTATTGTCCAGCTCACTAAGGATGTACAAACTCCTCAGGACCATAAGAAAGCCTTTAAAGGAACCATGAAAAGCTCACGTGAAAAAACCCACAATTTTCTGTTGATTAGACTCACTAAATCACGGGTTGAACTTGTCTGGAAAATCAAAGAATATAGAAAATGACTGCTCCAGTTATCTTCAGCTGTGTCTTAGCATTCTTACCAACCACTCCAAGAATCCAAATACTGATCTAATCCATTTAGGTAATTTTTATGCCTCTCTTCAGCTCTGAATGGTGCAAAACACAGGCAGCCAGAGGAAAAGCATTCTCCCATGTCAAGATCAAGAGCCATCCCAGCCACTAAACCACCCGTTCCTGGCACTATTTCACTCGGTCCTTTGATTTTCTCCCGTTTCCTCTCTGCAGAAATAAGAACACAGGCAGCAGGTTTGCCCTTTTGCCAAAGTCCATACAAATCACAATAATAATAACAAAAGGACAATAAAAAAAGGCAGGCGATCATCTTTTGTTTCCATATAGATAGATCAAAACTAATGTCAACTCAAGGCATTAATTACAGGACCTAAATGTGAATGATAATCTGATTTCAAAGTAAATTTAACTGAACAGCTACAATGAGGGAACCATAGTGGTGCTGTAAGTCCTTCTTTTTTTCTACTACTTAAAAACTGTTACTTAGAGTGAAGAAATTGTTCTTGTCCTCTCTTTACTCTGGCGATTCTGTACAAAAGAAGCCCCATATTTGTCTCTGCAATTAGTGCTCTGCAAACCCAGTGCAGTGCTTCAGTAAATTAAAATTAAAAAACCATTAATAAAACCAAAAAGCAATCTGCCCATTCCAAGAAAATATGTTTATTGAATTATATTTCTAGTCAGGCTAAATTTTTGTTGCCATTACTGAGAGAGACATTGAAGAGTAAGAGAAGCGCACTAATAATCCAGGCAGTACTAGGAAACAGCGTTCGAATGTTTTGTGATCATTCAATTTAAAAGCCATAACTAGTGAATATATGTCCTTTTCTGTAATAAAAGCTGCACAGTTTTCTGATTATCATGTCTTTTTTTTTATTGCAGTTTTTCTATTTAAATACATTTGAATTTCAAGGGATGTTTAAGGAAAGTAAAAGTGGAATTGTTTTTAGTCACCATACCAGATCCCATTTCACCTTCTTTCACATTTTTACCCAAACTTGATATAGCTGTGTTTATCAGTTAAAAAAGAAATTATTAAAGATAAATAAATAAATAAATAAATAAATAAATTAAATCTTGCATCCCACTTCACAGGAATACAGAGCTGAAAAAAGATCCCTCAACTTTCCATAGAAATTATGGACATAATTTTTTTCCCAGACTATCAATTGGCATAACTGTTCATGCAAATTTTTTGTGGTTTTTAGCACGCCTTAGGAAAGGTGGAATGAAGAATACTGAAGTGATTTGAATCAGCTCATCACAGTGCAAAATTCTAATGGTGTTCATATAATAGGGCCTTAACCTGGGACCTTCAAGACACTTAATTCAGGAAGGAAGATATAAGTAGTCCTGCTTGACTGCACGGAAATGGAAATGTGAAAAATGAAATAATTTCCTGATAGAAGAAGGTACTGTAATCAAGGATTTTAGTCATGCCTTTGAAAGTGAGGTTTTAGGAGTATAATTTCAATACTGGCTCACAGGAATGAAAGGAAGAAATTACTTCCTAGGCTTCTTTTTGCCCTGACATGAATCTGTTTTCTTAGTTGGATCTATTCTCTTATTTTTCCTAATACAAAATAAATAAATAGTTTTTATATTGCGAGAAGGAGGCAAAAATTAGAGGAAAATGTTGTTTATACAATCCCTGGAAAGAAGACAGGTTTGTTATCTGCATAAATGTACTAATTAAAGTTGTGGTGTGTTTTTTGGCGTTTTTGCCTTTTTTTTTTTTTTTAATTAGCCTACATAAAAATTGAGGTAAAAATACTAATATAACTTTCATCCTGAGCTTCTTGGAAGGAATTATTTTGCTGTATTTATAAATAGGGAGGGAAATGATCTGCCTGTATCCTTCTGGAAAAAATCCTTTATTATTTGAGCAGTAAATTGATAATTAGATTGAAATAACATTTTTTCCCTTTTTTCCTCTAGCTAACTGGTCTGAAGTTTTACTTATTAAGTGTATGTGGTGCTATAATAAGAATAAAATGTTAACATCAGTTAACATCCTAGAAAATGTGAGACTTCCAATGTAGCTGAAAGATGACTTTTTCAGAAGTCACACATTTCTACATAATCTCACTGATCTATCTACAGTTATTTTACAGTAATTAAAGGACAGATGTTCCTATGTTAAATCAGAATTCTACTCTCAAAATAATCCTCAGCCGTTGTTTCCAATGAAGCTGTTATTTTCAAGATTTGTAAACACTTTGGTGACCTTCATCAATTCCATCTGAATTTTGCAGTGTACAAAAAAGATCAAACACTTCAAAGCAGGTAACAACTCCTTCCATTAACTCAAAGATCAAACTCTGCAACTTTTTAGATACAGAGACACCTCTTCCACTCAATAAAAACCACTAAAAAATTAATGGTCCTCTGGCAGTCTTGTCTTTAAAAGTGATCACAGAGTTTAAGTAATTATCTTCAATGAA
Source organism: Pomatostomus ruficeps (assembly GCA_013400735.1). Classification (NCBI taxonomy): domain Eukaryota; kingdom Metazoa; phylum Chordata; class Aves; order Passeriformes; family Timaliidae; genus Pomatostomus; species Pomatostomus ruficeps. The sequence goes on from VYZT01039640.1 coordinate 26,712, forward strand.
AGTATTATGCCATTCAGTGAACTCATCAGATATTCCTGGCTTTAGCCACTGGACAGAGAGATGAAACCGCCTGCCCTTAATGCAGCAGGTTATGAACATATTTCCTAAGAGGGGAGATAGTCTTCCACATATATTTTTCTATTTGTGAAAAATAATTTTAAGATCCAAAATTACCACAAACTTCTCCTTAAACACCTCCCTACTTCTTTAGTTATTCTGAATTTTTAGAGTGTTTGGCCTTAACACTTGAATAATGGGATGTTTAATCTTCCTGCTTATTCCTGCACTTTGTGCTTGATATACTGGTTTTGCTTTATTAAGACAATAGGGACCCTCTGTTTAAGATCTTATTTTATATCCTATTTTTTTTCTCCAAGAGTTTAAGACTCATGACATCTTTGAGCCTTCCTGATCTTTTGAATTAAACCAGTTGCACCAAAAGACCTAGCACTGGATATCATTTACTGCTTTCAGTTGGAAAAAATAGCTGTTATACAGATTCTTCTCTCCAGTCAAAATATCTATGACCAATTAAAAAAATATATAAAAAGCAGCATTACATAAACACAGAGAATAGACAATAAACCTCTTGCAGAGTTGGAAGATCTTAACTCATTTTGAGGCCTGTTTCCACAATCAGGAATGGAGAAATGACATGGCTTTTAGTATATACACCTAAATTACTTATGGCTCTTAGCATTATAATTTATTGAGATTAGAGGTGACTGATGGTAGGATTTGCCTTTATATTATGTATTTCTGTACATTATGTATAGCAAAATTGTCATCAACCTTGCTAAACAAGAAAATCCTTGGCCAACAATTCATTAAAGCACCTTAAATATAATTTTAAACTGTATCAGCAGGTTTATATGAATCTTCCAGGAGATCAGTGAAGTATCCATTTTGCAAATAATTTATATAACATCCTAAATGATCACATAATTGCTCCCAAATGTGGATGTTTGACCCCATCATGATTCTGCTTGCTGCATGTGAGTCCTCCCCTTCTTCCCCCCAGCCCAGCACTCAATCAGAACACAAATAAAGAATGTACAGCTGCCCATGAGTCATCCTAATGGAGACAATCCAGGGAGCCACAGCTCTGAATAGGGGCTGATCACGATTCTTCTTGGTAGTAGCAATCTTGTGAAGGCTCATTCTGGTATTTTTTGTACCAAGCATGAGACAGGTCCATATTGGTCACAGGTCCAAGTTGTTTTGCTGAATTGCGAGCAATGCTCCCTGCTAATCTTCAGAAAAATTGCTGTTGAATTCATGGATCTCTGTTAGTTGGAGAGGACAAAAAACCCCAAACAGGATAACCATACATATGCAAACAGTACTCACAATGATCAAATAATTCTCGCTGTAGTAGGATAAGGGAAGAAAAAGAATACTGAACCAAACAATCAAACAAAATCTCTCCCACTTTCAGTTTCTTCTGGGGAGGATGAGGTTAACCTGCTGATGGTTTCCAAATCTCCAAATAAACTTTCTAAAAGTAAAGATAACCCCAGTGAAAATCCTTTTTCATCTTGAAAGACATCATTTCACTAAATTCCCTGTATGTAAGGGGTTTGGAGGAAGAAAACCAGGCTGCTTTCTATTGATGTGTGATGTATCCACTACAGATATCTCTGGCGAGCAACACAAAGTACCCCAGCTAATTACATTCAGAACTGTCAGTTTCCTCAGCAAAGATAGAAAGCAACAGATCAGATGTAACTTCACCACCTAAGAGAACTCTAAAGGGGTTCATTGCATTTTTTTTATGTCTGGATTATAGTGTCCTACTCATTTGTCTACTGAAGAAATTCAAAGAAAACAAGCTCAGCTGGAGGTATGGAAGTCAGCCCTGCAGACAGAAGATCATGGAACAGATCCCACTGGAAGAAATCTTGAAACATATGGAAGACAGGGAGGTGATTAGAAACAGCCAGCGTGACTTCCCCATGGACACATTGTGCCTTACTAATCTAGTGGCCTTGTGTGAGGGAGTGACTGCATCAGTACACAAGGGAAGAGTTATGGGTGTCATCTGCCTGGAATTTTGTAATGTCTTTGATACAGCTCCCCAAATTACTTTTGCTGGTAAATTGGAGAGGCATAGATTTGAGGGATGGGCTCTTAAGTAGATAAGGAATTGGCTGAGTGGCCACATTCAAAGAGTTGTGGTCAATAACTCAGTATCCAAGTGGAAACCAGTGAGAAGTGATGTTACCACTGAAGGGACTGAACTGGGACTAATACAATCTAATAATATTTCAAATCAAAGACTGACAGTGCGGCTGAGTGCAGCCTCAGAAACTTTGCTGATAACACCACACTGAGTGGGGCAGTTCATTGGTTTGAGGGAAGGGATGGCACCCAGAAGTACTTTAAAAGACTGGGCTCATATGAGCCCCATGAAGTTCAAAAAACCTAAAGGCAAGGCCCCACACCTGGGTCAAGGCAATCATCAGCACCAGTTCAGGCTGGGTGATGAAGGGATTGAGAGGTTGGAAAAGAACTTGGGAGTCTGTTAGATAAAAGATTGGACGTAAACTGACAATGTGCACTTGTAGGCAGAAAACCAATAATACCCTGAGCTGCATAAAAACAAGTGTGACAACAACCGAGGGAGGTGATTCTCCCCCTCTGCTCCCATGAGACCCTACATGGAGCACTGCATCCAGCCCAAGAAAAGTGAGGACCTGGTGGAGCATCTACAGAGAAGGCAACAAAAATTATTGGGGGGCTAAAACACCTCTTCTATGAAGATAGGCTGAAAGGCTTGGGGGAGAAAAGAAGGCCCCAGGAAGACTTTATTGCAGCCTTTCAAGAGTTAAACTGGGCTTATAAGAAAGACTGAGGGAGACTTTTTACAAGATCTTGTAGTGACAGGACAAGGGGCAGTGGTTATAAACTGAAAGAGAGTAGATCCAAGTTGGACATAAAGATAGCCAAAAATGGTGGTGAGACAATGGAACGGGTTGCCCAGAGTTTTGAATACGTCATCATTGGAAGCGTTCAAGATCAGGTGTAAAGGGGCTTTAAGTAACCTGATCTAGTGAAGGCATGGCAAGGCGGTTGGACTGGATGATATTTAAAGGTCCTTTATTATCCAAACAATTCTGTGAAGTGTGTGCTTCAGCACAGTGGAATGGACAGTTTGAACTGCAGGTCTGCATTTGTTTGTATCTGCTGCAGGTAATCCCTCAGAAAGCTGCAAGAAATTATGGAATTCAAAGAGGATGAGGAAGAGGAAAGGGAAAATAGCAACAGACATAGAAAAGAGTATTTTGAATCCTGTAATATTCAAGTCTGAAAAGTATGTCACTTCTGGTCTTCTGTGCATGGCTTAGGGTCAGCCTGTCAAAGATATGTGACACTCAATTAAATTTACTAATTAGGTGGGTACTGAAGTATTATTACGATCAATTATAAGTCTCCTCACATTTAAGATGTCTCTGGTGATACTTGCCTGGCAAGTATCTATCTACATAATCAGGAGCATAAACATATTTGAAAAATATGCCCTTAACCCCTAAAGCAGATTTTGAGAGAACCAGCAGTAAGCAGAAATGGTCAAAGAGAACAACTAATAACATGGAAGATGATATGGATCTTAAGGAAGCAGGAATAGATATGATGACAAAAAAAAATTCTGAATGAAAGAAAAAGAAAGAAAAAGAAAAAGAAAAAGAAAAAGAAAGAAAAAGAAGAAAAAGAAAGAGAAAAAGGAAAAGCAAAAAATAAAAAGAAAAAAAAAGAAAGAGAAAAAGAAAGAAAAAGAGAAAAAGAAAGAGAAAAAGTTTTTCTTTAATCTATCAGAATAAATAACCAAAAAAAATACAACATAAAACCTGGCATATATAAAGGTTGCTATACACAGAAGCCCCCTCTATTAAAAATTTCCATCTTCTCTTGGAGTCTGTTTGCCACAAACTCTCTAAGATAGTACTTTTCAGAGTAAAACACATGTCACGGTTTTTATATATGTGATAATCATCACAAATTACAGTTACATGGGTTCAAAAAACCAAACCTGCAAAACCAACCAAACAAATCCCCACCTTCTGATATGTATAAACATTACCCTTGCAGCCTGCAAGGGTAATTACAGACGAATGGAGTTAAGGGAAAGGTTCCTCTACGGCTGAGTTATTTCATCTTTGTCAACATTTCTTGTGCTTTGTGAATACTGATATTGGTATTCAACGCTAACAGAGGCTAGATATGATCTTAATGGGCCCTGTCCAGGCTTCTCCAGCACAGAAAATCTCATGTTTACAGGATAATTTTTGATCTTCCCATACTCAGTGACACGACTGGTGAAAGATGCAGCGGAGGGATGGTGGCAGTCCTGCCTGAGGGGTGTCCATTTGATAAAAGGTGCGGGGAGAGCAGAATGTAACAGACATCTTATCACAGGATAATGGATACAAAGACAACAGGAACATTAAGAGTGGTCAAGATTTATCATCATTGACTTGAATGATTCCCAAATTGCTGAGGTTGAGACAATCTTCCCAAATGCTGATGTTGATCTGGCTTTGTACAAGTGATTTAATGCCTTACTTCAGTCACTCTAAGCATGCACCATCCAGAACACATATACTCTTCTTCTAGCCCCAGTCCAGCATGTGGTGAGACTTGATCTGCTCTGGCTCTGTGGTGAGACTTGATCTGCTCTGGCTCTCTGCATTTCCTCTAATTCTCTTTGCTTACCTACCTACTGCACCAGTTCATTGCATTGGTGTTGATTTTTCTATTTCCTTCTGTCCGTCACAGTATCTTCCCATTTCTCATCTGCTGCCTAACATACTCAAGAGTAAATATTTTTCCCTCTTTGTTAAAAAAAAAAAAAAAAAAAAAAAAAAAACAGAAAAAAAAAAAAAAAAAAAAAAAAAAAAATCAGGAAAAGAGAATAATAAAAAAAATAGAGAAGGTGTCTAATTTTTTGGTCGTATTCTCCTGCACTGCAAGAAACCAGGTTAGTCCCTTCCCAGGGCAGGACAGACAAAAGCAGACCTTTCCCAGCTCCTCATACCTCCAAGTGAGGACTATAAAGGTCACATTGCCTTGGTTTGGGCCATTGGGTTGTCTAACACAGGCATAGTCTACAGGATGGGCATGTGTTTTGATAAATCCAGTGCTAAATTAGTATTGAACATAACTTAATAAATCAAGAAGTTTCCTCTCTGCCACAGGGGAAAGGCACTCACTTTTCTTACAGTAGTTCTAATCATTCAGGAAAAGTAATTTTGACAAAAGTTCCAAAATTTCTTGCAATGACACTGGCCCAGTGTAGAATTTCGTGTTAAAGTTAGTTTCCCTGCATTCTAGGTATTTTCACTGAGCATTGCAGCTCTCAAGAGCATCTTACCATTGTTATTTACCTTAACTGATGAGTCATTTCTAACCCACCTTCACCTAAGCAACAATGAAACTTTGCTTAGCCTAGGCTTCGTGATCTCCTCTTATTTCCTTCGGTCCACCAATTAAGGTATTTTTCTACTTTTGCTCTGGCTGCAGTGTGGAGTTGAACACCTGTTCCACTTCCCCCAGGCATTTCCATTTCACAGGGACTAGCAAAGCAATCCCCAGTTGCACAGAGATTCTTAGTGCAGAAGCACTTGCACTTTAGCTCTAAGGACAGCAGCTGAAGTAGATGGAGATTATTTTCAAGTTCTTCTACAGAGCATTCCCAGAAACACCTGTATTTGCTCCACGAGACTAACTGGAGAAGGCTTAAAAGAAAACCCACTGGCAACAACTTCTACTGCAGGCAGAGGCTGCATCTCTCCGTTTAGAATCTCCTTGTTCTCATTAGTGTAGCTTCATTTCAGGCTGCCTGAGAACGTGAAAGCCACTCACATCTGCAATTGCAGAAAAAATCCCTATTACCTCTTCTTTGAAATTAGGGGTCAGAGCAGATGTTTCCAAGAGAGACATCAGACAGTGTATAAATTCTGGTTTGATTTACAGATCTGGCACAGTTCTGTCAGTGACATTACTTTCAGATATTCCTGCACAATACTTAAGTGCAATAAAACCTAATCCAAAGGCAAGAAAAGTCTTCCAGGACATCAAAGCTTTGTCAGTGCCATGATAAAATGTAATATCCAGCTTTAACTCACTCTAGATCATTACAATCCAACAAGTAACACAAGGAAAAAGCCAGAGAGACAAATATTTGGAAAGGAATAATGCCTTATTACAGAAGTGGAAAGATTTTCACTGCCTGTTCCTTTGTCCTTTATAAAAATATATCTCCTGATCCTGATGTTATACAATTATATTGAGAGTCACCTGAACACTGAGATCCTGGCTATAATGTATAAATACAGATACAAGTACTGTGGGAAAGTGAAGACCTCCTATGCAGGTCTTTATTTTTTTTGTTTTGTTTTGTTTACGGTATTTTTATGAAAAATTATACCTCAATCATGTTTCTTTTCAAGATTTTTAGTAGGGCAGAGGGTGTAGAAATGGTGCAAGGCGTTAACAAAGAGAAGCCTGTGCCTAATTCTTTCCCCCAGCCCCATCTCTAACAGCTTTCAAAAGGAACCCTCAAATGTAAAGCCATAGTAGGAACAACTGGCTGAAGAAAAGATGGTCCTTGGGAAAAATATCCTGAAGTCAAGAAAATACTAGGCCAGAATTTTATCCATTGTGTATGCGGTAAAATGTCTTCATTAATAGAAATTAATTATGCCTATTTTTTCACCCAGTTATCACATCCAATGCGAGTCTCAAGAGCAGACGTTTCTTCCTATATCTCACTAGAGAAAAAGAGGTCCCTTTTCTGTTCCTGGATAGATAATGTAAAGATTTTCAATGGGAAAA
>VYZT01039640.1:33591-80314 GCA_013400735.1 Pomatostomus ruficeps
AAAAAAAGGTAAATGGATGAGAAAATGTAAACAAATATGTGATAAAGACAAGGTTCTTAATTTTATTTTTTGTGATACCACCACTGTCTGCAAACCATCCCATATCTGCTGAGTGAGAAGTTGGATCAGCAGTCTCAAACTGGGAGAGAGAGATTTACCCAAACTTTTCTGAACAAACCTCCATATAACTAAGCTTTTTTTATTATTATTATTTTGTCAAAATTAAGGCTTGGTGGAAACTGAAAATATTCCAATTCCTACAGCTTCCTGGGATCAAGAGTAGAAGAGTGCCTTGAGAAAGATAAATGCCAGTGTTGGATAAGAGGTCCAGTCCTCCCAGTTCTCTTTCCACAGACATTTCCAGCCAAGATCATGTTCACAGTGACCATTTAGCAAGTGAGTAGTAAATAAAACTGGGTTCTGGTGAGAGATTGCTCCTTCTCTGACTTTCAGTTTCTTCCCCTGAAATGAATGCTGTAATAAAATCAGAGCGGTCTCTCCTCATCTTTAATAATGGCACAAGTCCCAGGTGGTTTCATGTGCTTTTGAGTTTTTTTTACATATCCCTAAAAAAAGCTCTTGATATCTGATTTTTTAAAAAATTATTTACTTGTGCCTCAGGAGAGCCCACCTTATTTGCGATTCCTTTCTGGTCCACTCAGGCATGCTGGCAAATGGGGAGTCTGAATGCACGGAGCAAAGGTCAGTGAGACATCTGCTTTCCTGGTCTTGTTATTACCAGTATGCTCTTTTCCAGTTCCTGTTGTTCCGGAAATCTTTCAAGCATATAATGGGTAAAGTTCCCTCATAGCTGAACCTTCAGCTCCAGCTGACACCTCAGTAATTTGTTTCCCATAGCAACTCATTTGGGATTCTTGACCTTGATGGAATGGCTAATGTGGCCATGTGGCCAACTCAGCTTCAGCGCCGCTGAGAGACCGCAAGCAAACCATGACAAGTATTTGTTTGCTTTTGTGTTTGGTGCCTTCATTTTATTAACCCTGGTTTGCTCTGGTTTCAGCAATAGTGCCCCACAGCAAGAGCTTCCTCTCAGATTTCTTAGTTTTAAAAAGAGACACATTTCAGTGGCTTGTTTTAACAGGTTGATATAAAATCAGACATAGCACTGAGGGCACCTGCATTTTCTGAAGGTGAGATGGAGTCAGAGTGTTTCTGGTTTAATTCCAACATCTCTGATGAGTTCTCTGTGAGCAGCATTGCTTACTTTGCAGAGGCAAGAAAAGAGCCAAGCAATTCCAGAAGACATTTAAATGTAAGTATTTCTGAAGATGGGTGTAGTGTAAGTCAGCAGGATGAAGTTCACATTCTCTCTTATTCTTTTATAAGAAAGTCTATCAACTATATAATTAAGGAAGCAGTTTCTTATTTTCATTGATACTTCAAGTGTCAATGCAAATTTGCAATTGACTTAAATAAGCCACGATTTAACAATGCATTACTTAAATTAACATTTTTCCCTTTTTTAAAAAAATAGATAATCTTTTGAAAGTGTGTAAAAAAAGTATTTTTATGAGTGAAACTTCCATTTTTTTTTGAAAAACAGGAGCAACTGAAAATTGAAAAAAAAGGAAATATTTTGTTAGAAAATCAGAAATTTTCCATTTAGAAATGCTTTAAGTGAACTTGTGAGCTAGTCAGTCCACTAGACTCCAGCTCCTGATGTCATGGAATGAATTTCTTGTTTGACTAAAATACCCAGAATATAGAGATGATAATTTAATAGATGATGGCAGCCTGCATGAAAAGAAGTGCCAGAATATCATGGACAAAAGGATTTGTCATGGATTTTGACTCACAGAGAGGAAGAGGATGTATCAGGTATCAGGTGTTTAACTTGCGTAAAGCAGAGAGAAACATTACTAGATTTAATAATCAAAAAAACCCTGAAACAACCACATATTATTCTTAATGAGATATTGTTGAAAAAGAGGAAAAAAATATAACTGAAAATATTTCCAACATTATATGTTTGGTAATTCCATTTGAAAAAAACCTTGTATATTAAGCTAATTATAAAGAAAAATGTATTTCTGCTTTAAAAGGAAGGAGAATGCATGTTTGCATGTATGTGTGTGACAGGGACCACATTTCCTCTTCAGAGCTACCCCAGGATTTACTGACAGAAAGGGGACTTGGATACTGTAGGGGGAATGAATCCCAGATCCTGTGTTAATGGATGATGAAGTTATTGATGGTTAAACTCTGCTTCATTCAACTGTTTCACTGTGCAATCCTTAAAATTTCTTTTGATCCAAAAGTGCTTGTGAAACAAACCCCACACAAGAATAGAAAGGAAAAAAATGAAAAGAACCGAAGCCATCACGCAACATCCATCACACCCACAGGATAAAAACAGTGAGCAGCCTGTGAACAGTAATTGTAACATAGACTACAGTCAGCAGAACAGCTGGAATGAGAAATCAATTATTCAGCTAGAAAAGACAATGTGCAATTATTAAATTATGAGTAATTAGTATCTGTTGGCTTACATCTTACAAGCCTGCACTTTGAGAAATGCTGTGACTCGGCAAAGAAAGCAACAGAAAGGTTTCCTGGGTCTGCCCTGTGCCATTGTTTAGTGAACAAAAGACCCTCGGAGAGCACAGAGCTTTCTGCTTACACAGCTAAGATGCCTATCCGGCCACGTTTGTGAAGCTGGCTTGCAAGTGGAATAAAAAAATTCCATCACCTCTCTACAATAATATCAATAATATGTACTTAGTACCTTTCAAGGCAGAGGAACTAACATTCTTTATATAAAATCACTCACATATATACTGATATAAAATCAGTAGCAGAAAAAAGAAAAAAAAAAAATCCTGTATCACTGTATGCTACCTCTTGTCTTGGCAACCTGACTCAAGTGCTCCTCCATCACTCTCTTTCTTCCAAAATAGTGCATGTGATGTACTAATTCATCAAGAGTGTTAATCATCTTGGGTCTGAACCGAGCCAATGCTTGAGTTTCCTGACTTTTCCTCTGGCAAAGGAGGTCACCTTTGTTTTGGCCTTTGTTTTGTATGACACCCCCCTGATTACTATCAGCTACTCTTTACTATTGATTTTAAAAGAAAGAAAACCTGAACAACAGCAACAGCAACAACAACAACAACAAAAGCCAAATAACTTTTCCTCATTTTTTTCTGGAACCACAAGGCTACCCAGTGAGAAAGGGACATTGTCTTTTATACTCACAGCAAATCTTGCACTGCTAGATTAACTGGGCACAGTTTCACAAACTGGTGCCACATGGAAAAGTGCATATGTTCTGAAAAGCACCATGCCATTTACACAGTTCAAGTGGGTGCAGGTGAGAATTAAACAAACATCAGCTCTAAGCAGCTTCTCAGCTTTCCATGCATTTAACAGATTGGCCTGTGGTGTACAGAAAAGACTATTGTTACTTTTAATCTCCTTTCAGTGTAGGGAGCTACTGTTCCCTCTCCTGCACTGATAACACACAAATTGCTTATCCTCCAAAGCAGCCTTCACCTGACCACCAACTGCACTCTCCTCTTGCCAGCCTTCTGATAATCTCTTCCCACTCCTTTTTCAGTCTGTTGTGTTTAGCTTAAGGCATTTCTGTGGCCCCATACAGATGGAGAATTAAAAACGATCTTTTTTTTCTTTTTCTTTTTCTTCCCCTGCTCCCCTCCCCGTTTTCCTATCTGTAAAATGAAAATCGACTGGGGGAAAAGGAAGGAAAACAAGGTGATGGTGCTAGCATGACAACTAAAACTCCAATTCCAAATCACATTGTGAAGCTTCACATGAGCTGCGAAATAATTAGAGGGCACAAAGAGGGGGCCAGATTCTCAGCAGTGGAACCTGGTGATATCTCAAAATCTGCCCCATGGCTCCTGGCTTGTCCAGATGAAGTCATTTGGCAACAGTTAATATGTAACTTGCTGAAAATACAAGTGTCCTCTATTTCTCTCGTTCTGGTCACCACATAAGTCAATGAGACATCCTTATCTTGCATGCTGTGTAGACAACTTATGCTCAAAAACAAAACAAAACAAAAAATTGAAGAGATGCGTAACAAAAGGTATTAAAAAAATCAATGAGAAATTAAAAATAGCAAGATTATTTCTGAAGAACAAAGAGAATAAAAAGGTGATATGGCAAGTTGCAGGAAAACAAGCCAAACAAGGGTTTGGGTTTTTTTTCCTTTACTATAGAAAAAGAAATTAAAACCAAAAAAATTAGAGGCATCAATTTAATAAAAGAAAATACATGGAATTTTGAGGTTTTTCCCCATGTAATTAAAGATAATGAAGTAATTGGAGTGGGAAGAAGTTATATGCTTTTTACTTAGGGGAACTAAATCACAGTAAAATCTTGCCAGGCAAATTTGATTTACTTGTACTGATGAAACTCATGTGGTTTCCTTAATATTGAATATTCCTTAATATTACGTATTCCATCTCTGCCTTGTGATGAACACACAATGAAAGTCATCAAGTCCTCCTCTGAATCAAATGAACTTTTCAGATACTGATCTTGCAGAGAAAGGACCAAACTTCAGACCCTCAAGACTCACTCCCTGCTCTCCTGTTGAAGCTTTTTAGCTGGAAGTCAGGATCAGTGGGGCACAGGCAGGAGCTCCTCTCCCTCTCCAGCCTCTCCAGTGCAAAGAATGAGGAGTCTAAGAACAAGCCAAAGGAATGATCTTGGGAATGGTGTAGCTGCCTTGCCAAGGTGGGAAGCAAAGACGCAGTGGGACCTCCGAGGGGTGGTTGTCAGGGCCAGGAAAGCTGTGTCACAGCTGATCAATATTCCCAGAGCTCCGTTTGTGCTGCTTTCCGCCCCCGCAATTACCGCGCGTGTGCCGAGGCGCTAACGCGGAGCGCAGGAGGAGCGTGGCTCGGCACCCGAGCAGCGGTGTGGGCTGTACAAACCTTCCGTGGGAGATGATTCATCCTGACACCTATGTTAGCGTGATGATGTGTTTTTCCAGAGATGTCCCAAGCACTTTACCAAGTGCCAATCTCATTCCTTGGGAAGACTTCAAATAAACTGAGTCAGACAAAAGTCAGTCTGGTTTCTAGGGAAATATGACAAGGTTAGGGCAGTGATATCCTCTCACTGAGAAGTGGATAGGGCATGACTGGAGCAAGTTTGCATTTGTAGTCCTGCATCTGGGCACACAGATGGAAAGGAGCGGGAAATTCTGTTGTCTTTGTTCCTTACGGATCAGACTGAGCCATCCCAGAACAAGCTGCCCCTCTCCTGACTAGGTCTTTGGCCTGTGCTAAATTCTTTCTCTGTTATCTTGGGGTTCTGTGCCTGCAAAGGGCCATCAGGCACTATCAGACTGGGGCAGTCCAGGAGTGAGATGGACAGGACACATGAGTGAGGTCTTCATACCCTGCATGTAAATAAACAGAGTTACTCTGCTTTCTTTTTATCTGTGTGTAGTGATTACCATCAGCACCTTCTGCAAAATGATGTGGCTGCTCTTTGGAGGGAGAGAAGTGTGCACTTGAGCTGGCACTAGCAATGGTCATGTGTACCAGTTTCCAGGGCTCACCATACTGCTGATTTCCACGGAATTTTATCTGTGTTACCCCTCATAAGACAGCTTGGCTGGTCTCCTGGCACACTTAAACCACTCAGCAACTCAGGTCTAGCTCTTTGAGTTGCAATATCACAGCTGGTGCCACCTGAAAGGAACACCTGGTTTCTGGAAGCCAAAGCACTGTGTGGGTGAGGGTTCTGCCGCAACTGTGGAGGAGGGTTGGCTGTGGCCTCATGTCTAACAAAAATGAGAGCTGTGCCTGGGATTGCTTGAAATTTGAAACAACATGAGTATCCTGATGATGACCAGAAGTAATAAGCTGCTTGTTCCTGAGTTTTCAAAAACCAAGGCAGCAGGATGAAGTAGAACACGTTGATTGTGTACTGACATTAGATCAGTTCATCAGAACATGGTGCTAACAAAGCCAAGATCACAGGTTTGATCCCTGTATGGGCCATTCACTTGGACATAAGAGCTGGACTTGATCATTTTGGGTCCCTTCCAACTCAGACTATTCTGTGATTCTGACATGTAGCCAACTTGAGCAGTTCTAGGCTTCCAGCTGCCTTCAGAAAGGAACTGAAGAGCATGGTCAGGCCCAGGGCAAGGATGCTCTCACTTCTTTCCAACAATGCTCCAAAAACTGCAGCAGGGTTGCTAACCAAAGGGTACTACTGCTAACAGAGTGAAAATATAGCCTCGTGGCCAAAAGCTGTTGCAATTCCTCACTTTTTAAAAAATCTGTTTTCAGCTACCAGTCATCCTTGTAGACCCTAAAACCTGGCCATGCAAACCCAATACAACAACACTTTACCCCCAGTAAAGCCAGCACTGTTATTGCCTTAAATAATGCATTTGGCAGCACCCAGTCACACAACTTCATGTTGATAGGACAATTTACAAAGTGTAGAGGTAACTGAACCACAAGCATCAGAATGATGCATTTAAATAGAAGTGATTTTAGCCAAAATACCTGTACTGCATTTCCTAATGAGAAGGTAGTTTGGATTAAAATAGGCTCCCTAGTTTTGGGCTCAAGTACTTTAAAGCCAGGGTTTAAAATCAGAGGCAGGGACTATGTAAATATGTAGGTCAAAGACTAATCCTACCTATGTAATCTTGAGAAAGAAAATAATTATGAAAAGTGAGTAGACAGTTTTCAGAGTCACACTAGTTTCCCTTACTTCTTTTAGATAAATCAAAAATCTCAAAAAAGAAACAAAAAAAAATTGGCATTTTTACCTGCTTCTGAATATAATACTTCAAAGTCATCTTGTTTTCAGTTTTAAATGTCCAAAAGTTTCAAAATCCTAAAATAAGACCTAATGTTTTACACTGGGATTAAGCAAAAATTTTAGTTCTTCTGAGAGAAAATTTCTTTTTTCTTTTTTCCAGATTTTGGGTGGCAAAATGTTTATCCAGAACAATTTTATGTACACTTTTGTTTTTATTTGGTGGGAGGGGGTTTGTCAGTTAACTCAACCTGAACAATTATCTGTGCAACAATGCATTTTGGTGGATATATTATTCTATATAGCTGACAGAACACGGGCTCTTCTCCCTGGTATCCTGTGACAGGATGCATGAGAAGGGCTCAAAGCTGCATCAGGGGAGGTTCAGACATTAGGAAGCATTTATCCACAGAGAAGGTGGCCAAACACTGAAACAAATTTCCTAGAAATGTGGTCAATGCCCAAGGCTTGTCAGTGTTTAGAGGCATTTGGACAATGCCCTTATCAACATTCTTTATCTTTTGGTCAGCCCTGAATAGGTCAGGCAGTTGGACTCACCAGGAAGATGATTGTTGAACGGCTCTTCCAACTCATCTCAACTATTCCTATTCTATTCTATTCTATTCTATTCTATTCTATTCTATTCTATTCTATTCTATTCTAGTCTAGTCTAGTCTAGTCTAGTCTAGTCTAGTCTATTCTAATTTGTTCATTCTCCACTGTGAATGTTTCCATGGAATTGCTAAGAATGTCCATTTCTATAAACCATTTAATCCAAAAAATCCTACCAAGTTCCTCAACATCATTTAGTTCAGAACAGTGGCCTTTATGGAGTGATACCCTAATGATTCAACAGTGTCAGAATAATAAAGAGCATGTGTCCTTTTTAAAAGAAAGAAGGTAAGGAGCCTATGTATGTACACTGTTCTAGTGTATTCTTGAGATAGATCTACTGCTTCTGGCAAAATGCATTGGTCCATCCATTTAGTTTTAATTTTGTGATTATATCAAGGAGATGGAAAAAGATGGAGTGCTGATTTGTTCTAAGCACTTTTGTTGATGACATACAGGTTGATAAAAAAGCCAGAAAGTCAGATCAATTTTATAAGCAATTAAATGAGGTCTCTTGAAAGGTAATTAATTTTATGGTAGAGGTAGAGCAAGGTGGTGCTATAACATTCTTATATCTCTGATGATAGGAGAAAAAGATAGTTCCCTGACTATTAAATGTTTCCCAGTGTTCATGTTCCACAGCATTACTTATATTTCAGGTCTGTTCACTGTTTTGCTATTAAATAAGCTCTTCTCTTCTGGATGGTTAAATGTGCAATTTATTCATGCTCTAATGAATATTTTATATACCAAGGTCTTGATGAAAATTAGCTACTCACTTAATAGACAGTGGCTGTCTTCTGCTCATTAGCAATGTGACCAGCAGATGTGTATCAGGGAAAGCAAAGCTCCCTCGGATTTCCAGAGAAGATGAGGGAGGAAAAGACTGATAATGAGCCATAGCTGGTTTTCTTAAAGACTGAATGTGGAAAAGTTGAGAATGCAATTAATTACTTTCACAAAATGTAACTGAGGTATTCTGCAAGATGTGTAATTAGATTATACTCTCGGAGCAGTAAAAATCAGAAACAAATATGAGAGAAAAGTCTATTCTGAGCAAGACCAGGAAGAAGTGATCCAGGAGTGTTTTGTTGCAGCCTTACATCCAGCTTTAAGGTTTATGTATAAGAAAATCTTGAAAACTTGTCGTAGACAATTATGAACAAATGCATTCTTTCAAACAGTCATTATCACACATACTGTCTCTTGAAAAACTAAGATATTGTAGGCGTTGGTACCTGTGAAGTCTGAGCAGCCACATTTCTTTGAAAATATTGTTAAATTGGGTATCTTAAACAGATTTTCCATGGAGAAAAAAATCACAAATTTAATTAACTGTTACATGAAAAAAGGCATTTCTTTTTACTAGGTCTGTCAAAAGGTGTAAAGGTACATTGTAGGCTGATGTAATGTCCTTTATTTGTAACATCAGTCAGGGAAAATAGAGAAAAATTATGTTCTTAATCTATATTCATTCTACTTATTCCCTTTTAATGGGTTGATTCTCATTTGTTTCCTTCATAATCTCATAAGATTTTTCTTGTTTTTCACTAAGGGAACTTTCTATGTCCTTTACTAATCCTACTGATTCCTTTAATTCCCTCTTGTTTTGAATTGCTCTTCTGGAGAAATGTTCCACCAATGCCACACAGTACCTTAGATGAGATCACACAGGAGAGGCCACTGAGCAGAACACAGGCAGGCACTCTGACATGGTCTGAAATACTACAACCTCATTCTTTTTGCATTCCAATATCAACATTTTTACTGCAGCTGAACATTGAGGAGAGATCTTTAAAAATGCCTTTGTTCCTTTCTTTATCTACTTCTGCCAGTCTTGAATGCTGTAAGGTTTGAAAAGTGATTTAGGAGTTCCTTGTGCTTTAATATTTTTTTTTCAGCACAGAATTTCATTTGCCATTTAATAACCCATTTATGTAAGATGAAGTCCCTCTGAAGCTCATCAACAGGATCTTTGTCCTTGAGTAAGGTTGTAAGAATAATTAATATTTTGGTCTGGCTGCTAAACAAAAACTGATTAGCATTTAAACAGGCATATAAATGTTTCATTGTTTCTTTCCAAAATGAAAGCCTAGCCTGAGTAGGTTACTGTACTTGGCAATACCCTCACGGAACCTCAGATGAAATACTCTGATGCCCACATATTTTGAGGAGTCAAATCCATAAAGCTTTAGCTACTCAAAACTCTGGGAGAGGTTCACCAACAGAGGTTCCAAGAGTTCATCTTTTGTCAGAGCCTAATGGTTTGAGTGTTCACATAACTGAAATATCTTTAAGGGAAATAGAATAATTAGAGTATTTCATCTCTTTATGGCATGTTCTAACTACTGGTTTATTGGAAAGAGTTGAAACTGTTTGTTGGTGTTGTTCTTCAGACATTTTTTTCCAGAATGATCTGATCTACATTGGACACTGCAGTTGTGAAGAAAATCAGAAATAGTTTTGACAAAATAACTATTCTTGTCATGTATTTCCCTGTGCTTGTTTTCTTCTTTTACCTATCTATCACCTTCACCTTTAACTCGCTACCTGTGATGGTAATTACTAAATAAACTAAGCAGAAGCCAGGGAAGTTAATTTTTAAGTCCTTGCTATATTGAAAATTACTCTTTTATCCTGGTTTTCCCACTCTTTAATCCAGTTCATTGCTTTATCTTAGTGTCACACCTTCTTAATATGTCTTGTAACAAATATCTTCAAAAGTATCCTGTAAATCTGATTTCTCTTTACTTATTAATTAAGAAAAATTAATCTTATGCAAAGTGAAATGAAGTACATAAAAAAAATGTCTTTGGTCTTCTCTAATTTAAGAGCTATTTCAAGAAAATAGGAGAAAGTCAGTGATCACTGGGCCTTGTGAATGCTAGATACTGGTGAAGAAAGGGTTATTTATTTTCATGCATGAATTTCCATGGTCCATCTGTTTCACTACATGAAGATTATTGCATTCTGAAAAATGTAAATAAACATTTAGGACCTTTAACAGTTATTTGCCTGTTTATTTCAAAGGCTAATGGTGGTAGTTTAGTCAGAAGGTTCACATTTGCTGTATACATGATGGTTTACATGCAGTTCACTTCTGCCAAAGACTTTAATATTGTCAGAGGGGTTGTATGCAAGCAGGAAAAGTTATGGGACCAGGATCAAAACTGGTGAGTCTTGATTCTTTCAAGACAGGTGTCCTGTGAGAAATCAGAGTGTTTCTAAGCTAGAGTATTTCCAAAGCGTATCAAATATATGCTGAAAAATCTGAGCTATTCGTAAGGTGCTAGCTGTCACTTTTGATTTAGAAGAGCAGCCTGAGTGCTCCATGAAGTGCTTTTCTCTTGTAATGCAGAAGTTAGAGCACTGACCCAGAGTGGGAGACATCACCTTCCACTTTCTACTTTGTTAAATGGAACTAATTCCCACCTCCCTCAGCTCCAGTGGTGGTGCCTGAGGGAGGATGAACCCTCCATTTCTTATCATACCACTTCCTGGCAGAGCTTGAAAAAGTTCAAGATCAATGGACTTAAATACACTGAACAAGCATTGACTTGTGTTCCCTGGTAGCTGGGATTTATGTGAAAGAGCAACAGAGTTTGTCTATTTCCACAATAAAAATGAAAATAAGAATTAAAAATGCAAAGAAAACATTTAGAGGACAACTGGCTCAGCTGCGAATGGGAAGGAATTTCTCAGTGCCATCCCTGTGTACCTGTCACCCTTTTGGGAGTGCAAGACCAGGTTTGCCTAACAGCACCTTCATCCCACAATCAGGGAGATCCTTAAAAGATACCTATCCAAATCTTGCTGTCAGCTATGATTCATGACCTTTGATACAGCAGGTAAATGAACAGAAAGTGAGATTTATTTAATGCTATATAACAAGCCTTGGGGTTAGAAGTCCAAGCTCTCTGACACAGTCAGCCTTAGTCATTAGAAGGAAGCTATTTCAGTAATGAATTATTACAACCCCGGGAGTACTTTGGTCATGGTTCAGCACCATGGTACACTGAGGACCTTAATAGTGTCTTACAATGTCAATATGTGCTTTATTTAAGGTTCATATCATTTTAGCCAGTCAGAAAGGATAAAACTCACCCCTGCGCAGCAGGTCAGAACATGGACTATTCATCTTGCGAGTCCCACAAGAGTCCTCAAAATGCTTTTTAACGGAGATAGAAGTGACACATAGAGCTTCTCTGAGGTCTTTTGCACGCAGATGGATTTCAGCTGTGAATAGGAAGGCACCAGTTTGCAAATAAGTTATTGGATGGAAAATTTTGCCATCAATCAGATTCGCTAAATTACACGAATAATTCTTCTAGCTTTACCTACAATATCTGAATCTTGTCTTTCAGTATAGTTTTGGGCAAGCAAATTTCATGGAAAATAATGGCAGAAAAAGAATAGTAAGAATGGAGCAGTGGATCATTAGATTAAATAATTTGGTTTATCTAAATTTAGGCCAAAGAATTCAACATGAGACATATACTTTCTGGAGGATGGACAGAAAATTAAATTTTTATTAACTGCTTAAATCCAAGCTCTTTTTCTTTGGGGCCTGCACCCTTTTCTTTCTTTGTTCATTGGCTAGGGAATTGCCAGAGTTTCACAAACAGGGGAGTTTTCAATGTTTTCTTGTAAAATACTAAGAATTTTCAACCTGACCTTCCCTGTTTGAAAATAGTTTTCTTCATAGAGGAGTAACATTTTTGTTTAGCTTATTGCAGTAACCTATCTTTCCCTTTAAAGATGCTTTGAATGTTAAATGTTCATATTTTTTAAAAAACAGTCCCGTAAATTTTTAAAAATAGCTGATTGCATTAAAAAAGTTTCCATGACAAAATAATTGTTTTTTAAAATTTTCTATAACTTTTTATGATTTCATTCATCTGTAACTGCTTAACTATCTCTAAACTATCCTGGCATCCAAAAAGTTTACTGAAAATGTCTGCTCTGCTCTGGCCCTCAGTATTCAAAATAGCATTACTTAAAAAAAACCCCACAAAACCCAGGTGTTTTGAAGAAGATATATTACACTAAACACAGCTATTTCCTATCTCAGTTTTGCATAAATAATACCTTCTGAGTCTGCTGTTTTACCAAGAAATCGAAAATAACAAACACAAAAACAAACATTCTGATTCCAAGCGTATTAATAGGCAATTTCATTGCTTTACCAGGCTCCATGGATGCCTGCTGGAATCCACCACAAAGAGTTAAACAGGAGCTTCACTCTTTATATTTATGGGGATCCGAGAAGTCAATATTATTCCTTGTAAAAGAAATTAGTACAGTACAGCTCAAATATTTGGCCATCCAAGCCCAAATATATATATATAGTATATATATGAATGTTCTGCCTCACTTTTAATAGTGTTAAAATGCCCTTGCACAGAGGCAAGTCCATCACTTCATATCCATTTTCTCCACAGAATTTCCATCAAAACACATCATAGTTGACTGTTTAGCAGGTACTGTGTACCTGGGATTACACAAAGGAGAGTTGCCAGCCTTTACAGAACGCAGAAGTGCAGAGATAACGTTTTGGTAAGTAATGTTTTTTCACACATCTCCATCACAGAAGAGCATGTTAAAAACAGTATAACCAGGAAAGCAAAACCAGAACATCCAGAAAAGGCAGTGATAAAGGAACTTGAGAGTCACCAACCAGAACTCTTGAGGTTTCAACTGCTCTATTACAGTCCTGTTCACGTGAGGCAACAATCAGTTCCTGTTACAATCTCTAAGGATCTTTCAAAGCTTAAGTCATAAACCAAACCAAGTTCAATATTTATGGCCATGTGTGCAAAGGCCAGCAGCCTGCTGCCAGCACTACAGCTTTACCATGGCACAGGAAATAAGCATACTGGGTCCATTAAAAATGAAAAGACTCACAGTGGATCCATGAATTACTGAGAATCACCTCAATATTTATCAATGCACAAGGAACATGTACCTTTTGTAATTTAGTGTAACTGTGCAGTGCTTCCACTAAACGTTATGCAGCAGGACTGTTGCTCTTAGTATGGCACACAACTATAGAACTTCATGTACTATCTTTTTCTCCCCTCCTTAAATTGCTGACAGAGAGCATAACTCTTTTTGTTCAGGCAAGTTCTTTGGACACTCAGAATAACAAAGGTAAATATGAAATTTTCTGTGTTAACCTGTGCAGAACAACAAAGCAGTTGCTGAAATGAGAGCATTGTGATTTTAAAACATGCAGGCATTCTTAGAAACAGAAAGAGAAAGATATAAACCCTTTCTTGAACTTTTTTCCCCCCTCAAAATGCTCAGTGATGTACTGTTCTAGTGGATAGAATGCTGAGTGCAGAAAGGGCACTTATACGTAATGGTAACAATTCTAGATGGTCTAATGCTTAAAAACACAGGGCTGAAAGCCAATGGGAATGAGGAATGGATTTCTAAACACATCTGATTTGATTTCCTTGTGGTACTTTGAGTTTTAAATTAAGGCAATTAAGACAATTGTATTAATTTTTCCATCTATTATAACAGGATTTGTAAGAAATGATCACCCCAGTGTGCTTGAGACTTTCCTCCAACAAGTGAATGCAAGCAGAACAAGCTTTATTTCCTATCTGAGAGCTTCAAATTTCATCTAGGAAATGTCACTGATTGTACCAAACTTTAGAGAGGGTCACAAGATTTGTACACTGTCTTAAAGGCCAGATGTCACTCATTTTCACTGAAGTCACTGCCCTCTGCAAAATTAACTTGCAGAAGGGTTTCTTTTCCTTCTGGTGTTCATCCTTCCTCTCACTAGTTGAGTAGTTTGAACACTTCAGTCATCAGTGTGTGTTCAGTATACACTAACAAACTATTTTTATTGAACTGTTTTAATTCTTCTTAGCATTTTTGGTTATTTTGCTAGTACAATATTTTAGTTTGCTTTTGGAGTTAAGATGCTTAGAAACTACTCTAGATTAAAACTTGAATGAAGTACTGTTGTTAATTTGCTTCCATACAGAACTTTCATGGAATGAGTATGTGTACAAGAACCATTCTTCTTAGTATCTTTCAACTCATTTCAAATTAGTCAGTTATAATTATGAGAGGGCGGTACATTCACAGTTTTATTCCAACGTATTTAAATGTTTTCATTAAAACAATTGGGAAAGTCTTCTTCAAATTCATTGAAGTTGCCAAGGCTCTTACAATAAATAAAAAATAATTTTAAGGCATGCAGCACAACTAAGTATAAAATATTTTTTACCTCTCTTTTATGTCAGAGATTTCTTTAACCTACAGCTAAATTTCAAACAGTGACAGAGGTACTCAAAGGTCTATCAGTTATTTGCAAACTATTTTGAGTTAATTTTGCTAAATACACACAGACTTTATATTAGTAACCTCATATTTCCTAAGTGACCCTAAAGTTGCCTTTGATTCTGCAGAAGCAGAAGTTTAAATAAATAAGTAGATAAAAGCTATTCTGCTGGCCATATTGCCCACGTGGATACCCCATCCCTGGAAGTGCTCAAGGCCAGGCTGGATGATGCTTTGAGCAGGAGGGTTGGAATGAGATGATCTTTAAGGTCTCTTCCAACCCAAACCATTCCATGAGTCTATGATTTATGGTCCTGATTGGAGAGCTTAACACTTGGACAGCTGAAGTAGTTATAAAGATGTAGACAAAGAGCAGTTAGTATTAAATAACAAAATAAAACAAACTGCAACCTGATGATAAGTTACTGAACTTTCCTTTTAGGAACACATATGTGAGAAAGATAAATCTTAGATGCCTAATGTATCTTCATTCCTAAACACTCTACAGCCTTGTTGCAGTGCAACCCTAGCAATAATTGCTCTATTATGATACCAGCAGGTCCCAGATAAGAGTGGGGACTCCATATGGCTCAGTGTTATAGAAACACGTTTAAAAGGATCAAATAAAATCCTTTCTAAACATGCATACAGACAGAAAGTATGAGGAAGGAACACTATTCACAGTTTCTGGGAAAAAAAACGAAAAAACAACCCATGAACCTAAGACACTGACGTAGAGCCGGATTCTCCACTCCCTCCACTACTGTGGCCACCCATTCAGGCAACAAAAAAACCTCTATCACTTTTCAGGCAGTATAAAATGTAGAGTCTACTATAAATGCAAAACCAGGGAAAGAATCAAAGACAATCAAGAAAATTAGTGAAAAAAGGTAAAAGAAGGAAAGAAACAATTCTGTGATGCACAGATACTATCACAAGAGAGAAAGTGTAATATCTAAGGAACACCAAAATGCTTTTTACAAATAAATCAGGTGAGTGATTTCCCTGTTATCCTATTGATTAAACTACCGAATAGCACACTCAGAAGAGAATCTATTTATGACAATGTTAAAAAATTGCCTAGCAAATATTGCTACAATTTCTTTATCTTTCTCTCCTCTGCAAAATTCAGTCTCCCAACCTTGTGATCTAGAAGTCTTCTTTATTTTTCTTTTCTTTCCTCCTTTTTTCTACTTAATCTTTTGTTTCCCTCATATAGTAGTCCTTCTGTTCCATTATAGCTCCCTCATTCTATCTAAGATTCATGTTAAATTTTGCCCTTAAACACTTCTAGCCTCTCACGCTGGTGCTTATTCCATCTCCTATTGCCATCAACACTGTTTCCGTTAAGAGCCAATCTCAGCTGTGATGCTGTAGCATCATGCAATGACACAGGGGGATTGCAATGTCACATCTGTCAGGGCCCACTGAGCAACCTCGTGGTCAGAAATGAATCCTGCTGAAGGAGCTGCTCAAGAGTCCATTGGTAAATAACTGAGAAATGTGAAAGAGAAAAAAACACTGAATACCTTTTTCCTTTCTGTGTGGCCCTCATAGGTTATTTCTGGAAGATATGACTAAGAAAAAAAAAAAGGCAAATAAAAAATATATTTTTTTGTTATTCAGAAGAGTCAAATGGCCCTTAACACAGAACTCAGAAGACAAAAAAAATTGTATCTATTTATTTAGTTATGGCATAGAAAATAAGGGTCACGACAAGCTTGTGGTTTCAAATTGAGAAACTCTCAGGAGAAGTAATGTTTTTTTACCTGGTACAAGCACCCACATGTGCATGCAAATTTTTTCTTTCTCTTCTCATCCAGCACAGAGATGTGAACTGACTCCTAGCAGCTGCTTTTGAATTTTGAAATTTTCTTTTAGCCCAATCTGAGACATAAGTTTCACTGTAAATAGGCCCTTGCTTCCCAATTAAGCCTGTGAGCAACAGAGAGAACCATGGAGAAAAAAGGCTCTGCTGGCAGAAGTGGAAGGAGAAATTCCACCAAGGAATTTTATCCTTGATATGCCATATTGGATGAAAGCCCTACCAAGGTCTGCAGAAAATGGGTTAAATACCAGTCACTCATCTAAATGGTCTTTTGCGGCTCCCTTCATCCACACATGGCCCATAGTAATGAAAACAGACACTGTTACTTACCCTCTCAAGGTCCTGCTTAGCCCAAATCACAAAACCTGCAGCCTGCTTGTTATGCAAGTCTTTGGTTGAAAACCAGGATTTTGATCCCAGTGAAGCCTCAGTTTATTATTCTGTAATAATAATAATAATAATAATAATAATAGATAATCTGCTGCATTCAAAAAATTGAGCCTTGATTGTATAAAAAAGAGATCTCCCCAAAACCCCAGGGAGGTATTTTCTTATTCGGGTTTCAAAAGCAATTGTAATTTCATCACATCCCTTTTAATCCCCCATTACAAAATGATGCATGAGAAAAAAAGCAATCAGATCACAGAATCATAGAATGTACTGAATTGGAAGGGACTCACGGGGATCATTTAGCCCAGCTCCTGGCCTTGTCACCCCAAGAATCCCACCATGTACCTGAGAGCATTGTCCAAATGCTTCTTGAACCCTTTCAGGCTTGGTGCTGTGACCACTTCCCTGGGGAGCCTGTGCCAGTGCCCAACCACCCTCTGGGTGAAGAACCTTTTCCTGATTTCCAACCTAAACCTCCCCTGACTCAGCTTCATGCTGTTTTCTCAAGTCCTGGCACTGGACACGAGAGTGAAGAGATCAGTGCCTGCCCCTCTGCTTCCCGTCCTGAGGAAGTTGCTGACCACAGTGAGGTCTCCCCTCAGTATCCTCCGGGCTGAACAGACCAAGTGACCTCAGCCGCTCCTCACACGGCTTCCCCTCCAGACCCCTTACCATCCTTGTTTCCCTCCTTTGGACATTCTCTAATGGCTTAATGTCTTTCTTGGATTGTGGTGCCCAAAACTGCTCCCAGGACTTGAGGTGAGGCTGCCCCAGCCCAGAGCAGGGCAGGACGATCCCCTCCCTTGCCTGGCTGGTGAAGCTGGGCTTGATTCCCCCAGGACAGGGTTGGCCCCCCTGGCTGCCAGGGCACTGCAGACCCATATTCAACTTTCCATTGACCAGGACCCCCAGGTCCCTTCCCACAGCTGCTTTCCAGCTTCGCAGTCCCCACTCTGTCCGTACATCCAGGGCTGCCCCATCCCAGGTGCAGGATCCAGCCCTTGCTCTTGTTAATCTCCGCACAGTTCGTGATTGCCCAACTCTCTGATTTGTCGAATCTCTCTGCAGGGCCTCCCTTACCTCGAGGGACTCAACAGCTCATCCCCATTTAGTGTTGTCAGCAAAATTTGTATTCCTTGGAGACCTGGGTCCAAGTTGTTAATGTAGATGTTGAAGAGAACTGGGCTGAGGATCTGAAACAGGCCTTCTACCATCTTAATTTTCTCAGTCAAAATGTCGCATATGGACTTTAATTTTGGGGGAATTATCCCTTGGGATACCCCCAAATCTTGTTGCACAGCTTTTGTCATCTCTCTCATATTTCCTGTTTATTATAGCTGTTCCCTGGTGCTGAAATAGTACAGCATTTGATTCCTTTACGTAATATTGTTAAGATTCAACTCCCTCAAGATTTAGATGTTTAAATACAAAATGTTTTAGTTCAAGCCCATCTCACATAAAGTGTTATTGATAAGACCACAGTCACACACATCTGACTGTCACTCAGGTGTTTATGGAGGCAGAAATAAAAATCCCATTCCGCCTCAGTGTTAATCAATCTTTGTCACTCCACCAAGTTCCTTTATCTGATAAGCTCCCCTGTGGCTATGAGAAAGGAAAAAACGAATCCTGTAAATGGAAGCCCTGCAGCCCAAACCAGCAGACCGAAGGAAATGGGAATACAGCTGCGTATGGCAGGTGCTGCTTTTCAGGCCACCACAAGTCATCCAAACACCGGCCACTGCTGGAGGTGTGCTGGCTCTTTCCCCAACGCATCAGCTGCTCCCCTCTAGAGCCACCAGTTCTTGGAGCCCAGTGTGTCATTTTGCTTGTTCAAACCACAATGCACTCCACAATCCAGATTTATATCTTTCCTTGCCCTTCTTGCCACTCACCTGAGCCAATCCCCACCGTAAGCATTGTCACAGAGACAATCCCTGCTGGCTCTGATCTGCCAGCAGAGACATGGCCTATAAGAGCGAGCCAGGAAGGTGATAATCCATCACAGGTGGCTCAGGCATTATTCCCATTAAAGGCCCATCCATCTTCTGACGGATCTAAATTTTATCCCAGAGGCTTCTCTCACTCTTGCAATGCTCAGAACTGGGTCTGCCCTCCAACCCAGGGTCCCTGTGGTCACTGACAACGTTTGCTCGTGTCCTGTGCTCAGCTGGGATCAAGGCATCTCTCTCTTCTTGACCGGAAAACAGGGGCATAAGCTGGATACAGGGGCACAGACTGGCTCTGGGCAGCACCCTGAGATGCCCAGTTGGCAGCTGGGCAGGTGCAGTCAGCAAAGCATCTTGTCACACACATGTCCAGACACATTGTTGTCTCTTCTCTCTACCCACACAATGCTGAGGGGGGGTCATTAGGCACCAATGTGTCCCCACAGATAGACACAGATTTTTGCTTCTCTGGTTGGGATAGTTTGTGGCCAGTGTTTCTGAGATCAATGAAAAGCCACAAGTGACTAAGTAGAAGGAATGCCCTGGCCTACCAGAAATATAAGACGACTCAAGAAGAGAAACACCAGGAGTTACCATCATCTCTGAGACAGAGGGAGCAGGGAAAAGACCGTAAGAGACTGCTCTGGTGAGGATACCTAGGCAGCAGGCCTTGGATGGTGCTGGGAGTTTTGCTAACACTCATGCAAGTCATCTCCTGGTGCTGATGTGCAGCGGAAGAGAGGAGTGGAGGAAAATGAGGCTCCTTTGGAGACTGAAAGAGACAAGAGCTAGATAGAATGTCTCTAATATCTCCAAACACAAATAAGATAAATTGTACCGAATGCAAGCTTGCACAGATCTTCTGGGATGCTGCCACAAAGACAAACAGAGTTCAACAACAAGGTAATTATATGAGTAAATAGAAGCAAGAGTAAAGGAATAACACTTTAAAGAGACAGCCTGGTGGGCAGCAAGTGCAGGGAAGGGGAGACCATTAATAGAGAATCCTCATTCTTCAAAAGAATGTCTTTGAACTTGGTAGGGAAAACTTTCTGAGTGAGTCTGATATAAAATATTCTGTGGTCACATACTGAGTTTATAATTAGGGAGCTGCAAAGGTGAGGGGAAAAGGTAAGAGGATTGTTTTGGGATGTACCATGAGGGAAAATACAGTGTAACCCCAGTCCATGTGACTCATGCTCAGAGTTTACATCGTCTCTTTATGATGCAGAAGTACTTATATCACAGTACCTATATATATTCCACGGGAGCTGGAACAGCACTGGATTGGACAAGGCTGGCCCAAAGTGCCCTGTTCAGCAATTTTGTCAGAATGGCTCCTGCTGGGCTAGCAAATGTTGTTTTAACATGCAGGAGACTGTGACAATGCATAATGGCATTTGAGGCACTGCTGTGCAAGTGATTATTTTAGGCTTTTTTCATGAATAGCCCAGATGGAGACCGTGAGCCAGTGTTTTCCAGGTAGACACATGACTCAGAGCAAGAAGGGGTGTGTGATAAAGCCGTGAACTTTTGGTCTCTTGACACTGAATGTTCCTGCCTGAGAGAGGGAAGGGGGTGTGAGCATCGCTCAGGGCAGACGGGAACAGCTAGTGACTTGACCAGCATCCACACACCCAACATGACCCATATCAATATTCAGTGCAGCCCCCTAAGGGCTGGGATTGCGTGACAACATTTCAAATTTAAATATTTATAAACCCCTTTGCACAGGCAACATGTAAATTACATAAATACCATTTTGGTCACGGAATAGTTGGGGAAGAGTCATCTAGTGATGTTGTTGGTTGTTGCCAGGATGGATACAATCTCTGCCTAAATGGTGCCATTTACCTCTGTGTTCGTGCTGCCAGACACAGGCTTCACTCTACATCAATTCTTCATCAACTCTTTGGAAGGTCAGGCACAGAGATTCACAAGAGTAATAACTGCTGTCTGGGGCATTTTTCTTATCACTGAAATTATAATTTAAAATTTTTATTGTATATTAGATTGATTCTCATCAACTATTCTAGACCAAAATATTCCTCTCAAAAAAAAAACTTTCACAGATGCTCTTCAAAGATTTTCTGTTTCAAATTCATGCTATTCCTCTTCATCCCATTTCTTCTGATACACCATGGACAGGAAGTGAAAAAGGGCAAAAATTCTGTGGAAGGCAGAAGACTACCTATCACAGTACATGACTAAGTTCATGATACACTTTCAATCCTGTCTTGAGGTGATATTTAGAAATGATTTTTTTTTTGCTTATTCTATGTTATGCAGGTCTGAATTTCTAATAAAAATTGATTTGCTGTTTAACTTTGTCAAATTTTTTTGATATACAGAAGAAATTAGTATCAGGAATATAAAACATTACTACATCAGCACCACTTGTTTCGCAAGGATGAAAAGTAAGAATATGAAAAAGAGATTGTGTAAGGCAAAAGAGAATCTGGACCAAATTATTTATACTACAAGGGAGGAAGGAAATATACTTGCTTCTAGCTTTTTAAAATAAACTTCAGATTTCACAAATTTAAATAGTATTTTTTTCCAATTATTGCCTGAAACTTGTATAAGTACCAGAAAAAAAATATTAAATCCACAGTTCATTAAAATTTATTTGCATACTCTTCTTGCTTTTCAACTCCTTCCTACATTTTATTAAAATATCTTTTTCCTGAGGATTATAATACCTTAAATGTGCACTCAAACTAACAGCTAGGATTGGAATCAGGATTAAATTTATCCTTTCTCGCACAGCATTTCTGCAAAGATTTAGCAGCAATTTCATGATTTTAAGGGACAATAATTATTATAATTTAGTTATTGTAAATTGTTTGGTTTGCTTCTGTCTAGCAATGACTTTGTTAAGGAGCCAGTTCTTACAATAGTGAAGGCCTGGACTTCAACATAAATTTTTTTAACATATTTTACAATATTTGTTATCCAATTCTATTGATGTGTGGAGACCTGTGACTTGATTATTCACAACAGAGCCACAAGTTACTAAAGAGGTGAAATGCATGACATTAGCAAATTAAATTAAATTATGTGCTCACATTTTTTGATTCTTTCATCCCACAGTTATCTGGATAAAGCAGGATGACAATTTCTTTTTCAGATGCACAATTGAGCTGACAGTTACAACTGAAGTGAATGTGCATTTAGAAAGTTGTTTCTCAAAAGAACAAAACCACTAATCAGCATTTTCAATAGGAGGTGTCTCAAGATCATCCAGGACTTTTAAGAAAAATGACTGGTCTCTATTTTTTCCAATCTTGTTTTTGCCAAACACATTTACTAGAGCACTTGTTTGCACTCAGTGGCCCCCTGTATTGGGCTTGCATGGCCAAAAAACACAGAGGGAGATTTTTTACAGGACAAGGGGAGATTGTTTTAAGGCTAAAAGAGGAGAGATTTATCTTAGATGTTAGGAAGAAATTCTTTACTGAGCGGATGGTGAGGCCCTGGCACAGGTTGTCCAGAGAAGATGTGAATCCTGATCCCTGGAAGTGCCCAAGGCCAGGTTGGATGGGCCCCAGGGAAAGCTTGGGGGCATCCGCCCACAGAGGGGCAGTGGGATCTAGGTGATCTTTAAGGTCCCTACCAGTACAAAACATTCTCTGATTCAATGAAAAAAGTTGTCTCCCTAATTTGCTGATTATAGGGAGCACAAAGAATGGAAAGAATGTTGCTAAAATGGACCATTTACTTTTCTTTAATTATCCAAACCAAACCAAAACCCCCAAGCAAAACCAAGCAAACTGAATTTACAGATGATACTTATTTTAGTGCTAATCCCTGGACTGCCATTTGCACTTAATTGTCAGAATGCAAAGCCCAGTTGATGCTATCCTGGTTTTAGTTGATTTCTATGAGGAAAGATTACTCTTACTTAATTGTAGTTGCTTTCTGCTGAGAAGAAAGGATTGGGAGAGAAGGAGGAAAAGGATAGAAAGCAGGATTGAAAAAACACTTTCAAAATTGAATTCTACATAGGTCAATTTCTCTTAAAAATACAGAGTAACTTTGAGTTGCTGCTAAAGGTTTTAATAAAAGCTGAAAGAATTCAGAGATTTGAAGGGTAGGTTTGTATTAAGATATTTTTCTTCCCAGAACCTTGTTGCGGTGAGCTGTTGGCCAGATTTCTGTTTTTCTCATGGCCAGGCACTGCTGTCCCCTCCACCCCTCTCGGTATCCGGTTTCTCCCCCCGGAGGGCTCTGTATTTTGCAATCCTATACAAAGCCCGCCAAATTCAAACCCCTCACTCCTGCCTCATAGGATGTTTGTAGCCTCCCCCGCCCCCTCGTATTGGTATTTATGTAACTGTAACACACGGTGCCAGTGCTTCCCTGGCATGACCCTGGTGCCCGAATAAACCATCTGGGAAAGCCCCTCCGCTTGTCTCTCCTTCCTTGGCGCGCCTGGAACATCAGTGGATTAAGTGAAACCCTGCTGGACCTTTGCCAGCCCTCCTGTGCCCCCTGAAGCAACCGGCCAGCCCCTGGAACCGCGAGCAGCCGCCTGGTGCCCCCACCGGAGGCATTGCGGCAGAACCTCACTCTAAAGTTGTGCGCGCTGGGACATGTTACAATGGGATTTTTCATTCCTCACTGAAATATTTTTTTTCTTCAATAATAAAGCAGTTCACTGAGGTCCATTCATAGGATCACAGGATGGCTGAGGTTGGAATGGACCACTGGAAGTCATCTGGTCAAACCTCTTTGCTCAAGGAAGACCACCTAGAGCCAGCTTTCCAGTCTTATCTTCTAAAAACTAGTAATGAAAGAGTTCTGAAGTCTATCACCAGATCTTCCATCCTTTTCAGAGATATAAAAATTAATATATTCTAAAAAGAGTAGTATTACCAACTGTTCTCACATCATTTTATTCTGCCTTAATATTCAGAAGCTTTGTTTCTGTTCCAGTGTATAGTATAAGAAGGAATAGAAAATTGGAAAGGAACAAAGAACAAGTGAAAAGCAATAAAAAAAAGGGTTGAGATGTATTACATTTATTCTTCACCATTTACCCTCTGTGAGGATGAAGTAAAAATATAAAATGCCTACCTGGGGTTCTGTTGAACAAGGAAGAACTTATTGATTTAAAACTTAAATTGTTCTACATTTGTCATTCTTTGGGAATAAAATCTTTCATCTGGTGGATATAGTAGAATAGGAAAAGATCTCTTCATAATCTCAGTAATGATAATATTTGTCATAAAACTTTCAGGTAGGTTGTTTTGAAAAAGCCAGATAATCCTGACCTATCCACAGGAACAGAAACTATTACATATAGGCAAGACATTTTCATGTTGTGCTTGTAACATTAAATTGAAGCAAAATTAACACATCTTTCAATCTCTTTTTGAGAATTGATTTCTATTTAAAATGCACCATGATTTCCCTAACAATGCCATTTTCTGTCTGCAGGCTCTACACTCCTAATTTTACTCTGAACATCTTTTCTTCTCTCTGGTGGGAACCGGATTTTTACATTCGCTTTAAATGTTCCCTTAGGCGTAAGTTACACAGCTGTAAAAGGAGGCAAAGATATTGGAGACTGCACATTCAACAGCTTCAGCCTTAGCAAGGTCAGCTCTATTTGCATCTATCACTGCATTTTACTCTGCAGAAGGACACTGATACTTTAAGCAGGTTCTGGGCTCTGCTTTTTAATGAACTTTAAGAAATTTCTAACGGAATTAGTTAAATTTGCCTTTCCTGCCTTTATGACAACATATAAATGCACATACAACTGCTTCTGCTTTCAGTGGAAACTCTGACAATACAGCTAATGGAAGATTAGGGGAAGAGAAAGATTCAGAAAGCAAAATTCATGTATTTATTTAGGGGGTTTGTTATCTGGGGGAAAAAAAGCAACCACAACTTTCTGAGTAATGAGAACAGATTTTTATCTACATATCCAAGGGTTTTATTTTTAATTTTTTACCTTATTTCACGGTATCACAAAATAATTCCATCTATCATTGCTGTTATACTACAATATAAGATGGAATCATAGAATCATAGAATATCCTGAATTGGAAGGGACCCACAGGGATCATTTAAGTCCAATTCCTGGCCCTGCACGGGACACCCCAAGAATTCCACCCTGTGCCTGAGAGCATTGTCCAAATGTTTCTTGTGCTCTCTCAGGTTGGTGCTGTGACCACTTCCCTGGGGAGCCCATTCCAGTGCCCAAACACCCCCTGAGGAAAGAAACTTTTTCCAATATTCAACTTAAACCTCCCCTGACACAACTTCAAGCCATTTCCTTGGGTCCTGCCATAGGACACCAGAGAGAAGAGATCAGTCCCTGCCGCTTCCCTTCCCCTTGTGAGGAGGCTGTGATATGAGATATCTCCCCTCAGTATCCTCTTCTCCAGTCTTTGAGTTTATCTTGGTAAAAAACTTTAAGGGCATCTGATAGTTAACAGTGACTGAAATACCCTTTCTGATAATCAATTTCTTTCCTGTTTCCTGTAGTGAAATGCTTGAGCATCTAGATTAAAGAATCTTCTACTTGTGGTGTAATTAAATAATTTGTATTAAAATGTTGAACATTTTGATGAAGAAAATCACATATGAGGACACTGATTCATCTAAGAAGAAAGGATATTTCAATCTTTACTAATAAAAGTTGTCATTTATGATTTGAAAAATAATTTATATAATTATTTCAACAGCCATGTAGTCACTTCCAGAAGTCACCTACATTAACATATAGAACAGCATTAATCACATCCCATGGAAAGATGTGAAAGTGACTGAAATACACAAAATAAAAATCAATCTGTCAGGATGTTTTAGAATCTCAGTTATATTTTGGCCATTTTATTATTCATGAAACTTAAAAGAATATTTGATTCCATTCTAACTTACAACAAAAACAAAGGTTTAAATGTCAAAATTTCTTAGAAAGTCAGACTTTTTAGCTTGGTACTTTTCTAGTCTGTCTTTGGACCCTTTTACACTGGCTTTTGTTTAAATACAAGGGAGACATTTTGTGCCAAGTTATTTCAAGGCAAACACATGGACCCTCTGTTTCTTCCTGAAATTAATATTCTAAATTTTGGCAGGACTTTGGTTGTCACTCTTGGTCTCAGTCTTTGCAGTTCTTCCATTCTACTGCAGCAATATTTTTTGATTGTTTTGTTTTCCCTGACTTTGCTCATTTTTGAACCAGCATCCAGCATCCCATCATCTAAACAAAAAAAACAGCTGGCACATGGACATAACTCTGTTGGCCTCAGCCGCAAACAGCACTGGAAATTCCAGCCCAGGAGATTCTGCATTCTCCCCTTTAGCTGATTAATTCCTCTCTGACAGAAAAAGATCAAGTAAATTCTGTATATTTTGTCTTCCTTGGAGTGGAGTGAAGTCCAGAGGGAAATAAAGCTCTTATGGCCATGAACAGGAAAAGTGGTTCATGTGGCTCTTTAGTTTTGGGGTCACCATGAGGTACCTTCACACAAGGTCCTCTCAGAATATGATCATCTAAAGGAATATCTACCTTAGCAAACTTTTACAGCTGAAAACATGAAAATACAGATTTCTTCACATACTTGTACATGTGAGAGAAATATCACCTTTGTAAGGTGAGAACCAATCACAGAAAAAGCACCTTGGTATATGTCAGTTGATAAATGTCATATATTCCCTGAAGCAGTCCATGCTGGGAGCAATCTTTTAAGCCATACAGTTTTTCTCGGTGCAGAAACAGAAAAGTAATTCATACTTTTGTGTAGTCTAAATGTCTTTAAAACTACTTTCACTGCTGGGAAACTTTTCTTTGCACTCAGCTTCAATATGCTGAATTTAATGTAGTTATTTAGATCGCTGTTAAAACAGAGAAGCAAAAGTTCTGCTCAGAAATCTTAGTCATTTCAAGATATTAGATCACTGTAGAATTTTGGCTGCAAGACAGAGATGAGAAATAACAGGGAAAGCTTGGGGGGTTTTGTTTGTTGTTTTGGTGGCTTTGGTGAGGTTTCTTTGAGTATTCAAACTTCAGCCTGCTTGGGTTTTAAAGAAAATTCCCACACGGTTTCTCAACATTTTTCTGACATTTTACATTTTTCTCCACTCACCTAAAGAAAAGCTGATAAACTAAACCAAAGAGACAGAGTACAGCATAGGAGAGTTTCACCAAAAACATGGAATAAAATTGCTAATAGGAACTGGATACATCAGGACTATTACGTTAAAAAGCTGGAGAGGCTGCACAGAGGATTATCAGGATAATTGGGAGTCTAGAGCCCACTACCTACAGGATGAGCTTCAGGGAGCTCACACTACTCGCTCTCTTGAGAAGGTGGGTGAGGGATAATCTGAGCTCTGCTTTCAGTTACTTGAAGAAAAGCTATGCAGGTGACGGAGCCAAGCTCTCGTCCACAGTGACATGAGTGTAACACGACGCAGCAGCCTGACATGGGCTATTCAAACTGGACAATCGATGAATCACAGCACCAGCAGGGCAGTTCAACAGAAGAACAGGTGACAGCACAGCTGTAGACCCTCCAGCCCTGGAGGTTTTCACACCCGTGTCAAGCCCAGCTGGCCTGATCCAGATATGCCAGTTGACAATAGTCCTGCTCCAAGCAGGCAACTGGACCAGATGGATCCGTAGGTTCCTTACAGCCAGCATTGTTAGGATTCCACTTTAGCATACCATGGAAAACACACTAGAAAAGGAAGATTTCATAAATTACACAGGGATTTCTTTAATATCTGATGAAGAAAAAACTTTTGGCTTCTGAACCAGAAACACACAAATAAAAAATTTCCTCATCCTATTTCCCAATGGTGTATGATGAAAATTTTATAAACAACATTATGGAGGATGCAAAAAAAAAAAAAAAAATGCAGTGACTCAGGCTACAATTCTCAAACAAAGTATTATTATTATTCCATTTGAAAACAACAACCTTCTCATACAGCTCCTTACTGCCTAAAAGATATTTGCCACATGACTGATGTTGTCACACTGAATACAAATGGAACCCATCTGGAGGAAATATCTGAGGGAACCAGCTGTTGAACCAGCAAGAAGGGTTTCTTTGGGCTCCTGTGTGAGAGAACAGTAAGTCCCTCTAATTAGAACTCTGCTAAGTGAAACTTGGATTCCCCTTCTGCTGTTGTATAGATGATGAAGAGGTACCTTCCATCTTTCCACACCCCCAGGATACTCTTTCACTTGTATAATAATTGTTGCAATGCATCTGTAATCACTACAGTTGGGCAACATTTTCCT
The DNA here is from genome assembly GCA_013400735.1 of Pomatostomus ruficeps. Classification (NCBI taxonomy): domain Eukaryota; kingdom Metazoa; phylum Chordata; class Aves; order Passeriformes; family Timaliidae; genus Pomatostomus; species Pomatostomus ruficeps. The sequence continues at coordinate 61,709 of VYZT01039640.1, forward strand.
AACAAACCAGAAATAATTTGCAAGGCTTACAGCAGTCTTGGGCCAACTCCTGTCTGTTTTTCATCAACCTTAGTCCGTATTCTGAGCACATTCCTATGCCAGATTTTGGCTAAAATTTATGCAGGAATGCAGGTTTTTCAAGGTCACCTGGAAGTCACAGCAGCTGTTTGATTTCCTGCTTACAAAGATGTAGCAAAGGGAAATTGAGTAGTTTCAGATGAGGTATATTTTTGAACCCCTTCAGAATGGAGCTGATATCCAAGACTCTTGAGTACCAAACTGCAAAATAGAAACCAAAAGTAATAAAAAACTGTCCTTCAAACCCTTTGGCACAGAAATCTTCTGGTTCACACAGCCTCAGCTGGAATCTCTTTGCTTCCGTTTAATTAGGTCTATATTTTTCAAACGACTGTTATATGTAACTTCTTTCTTTTCTTGCCTTTTCACAGCAAATAAGTTTAAGCCCACAAATTTAAGACAATCCCCTGAGACAAGTGCAGTTAGCTATGAAATGGAGGAGAAAACTCCAAGTGTAACAGAATGGTCCCTTTGCCTGACATGTCTCCTTTGATTTTCATAAATGCTTTACTTAGCTATCTGTACACAGCTGCCTAAGAAGCAAGGCTGTAAACAAGCCTCAGATGGCCCAGAGGCTGAAATACAATTTCAGCCTTTCTTCCCCCAAAAGTACTAGATATACACATGTATGTGTCTCTAATATGTGTGTACATCCATAAGTATCTATATGGAGAGAAAGGAGGAGGGAGAAGAGAGGAAAGACATGTCCATTCATGAAGGCTTTCATCAGTCTTTGACAGTAAAACTGACCATGGTCTTGGAATAACAGAATCACAGAATGGGGAAGGTTGGAACATGGGTGGGGTCACCTAGGTCCAAGCTCCCTGTTCAAGCAGGGCCTATGTGGTATTGCAGAATGTAGGTGACAGAGGAACAGGCCTTGAAAGCCAGAGTGAACTCTTGTCTTTGGTCTGGAAGAAACCCTGGGACCCATGAAACACATCCTGGGTCACCAGGGAAGTGGTAGAAGAGCATTGTGGGTTTGTGACCTGCTGGAGCTGTCAGAGGTGAGAACCACTGTTTGTTACCTTCAAAGGTGTTGTTTACCTGTTCCCATAAACGGCAATACTGTGAAACAGAATTGGTGATTGGGACACACTGTGGTGTAGAATTACTTCCTGTTTGTGTGATAGCATATAAGGATTTTTCACTACGTAATAAACATCTTTGCATAGCACCTTCTTGTGAAGTCCGTGACCCCTCATCAATCACCTCTGGCCATCCCGGAGCACACGGCACAGGATTGTGTCCAGATGGTTCTGGAATATTTCCAGTGCGGGAAACTCCACACCCTCTCTGGGTAATCTGTTCCAGTGCTCTCTCACCCACAACATAAAGTTCTTCCTCATGTCCAAGTGGAGCTTCCTGTGCATCCGTTTGTGTCCATTGCCTCAGCACTACCAAGCAGAGCCTGGTCCATTCTCTGACACCCTCCCTTCAGACACTTGTTTACGCTGTGCCCTCTCAGCCATCTCTTCTCCATGCTAAACAGCCCCACCTCCCTCAGTCAGGGAGATATCCTCGTGAGAGAGATGCTCCAGTCACTTAATCATCTTTGTAGTTCTNCCCCAACAACAACAAAACAAACAAACAGACACAAAAAACCACCCCAAAACAAAGAAAAAGACCCCAAAAATCCCTTAACAACAACCAAAAAACCAAAACAAAAAGAAAGGAAAATTGCAAATTTGGAATAAAACTGTAAGCTGCTCAGTTGATATGGATTCAGAAATTTTGTCTAATTAGCAAATAAATGCACAGAACTACTGACAGTTATTTGAAAGTGTTATGGAGTAGTTCCAGACATTTAGACATGGTATCAATCTTCCAGCATTTGACCCTGGTAATTACTGATTTGTAAGTTTAATTTCCAACCCTTCTACACAGCAGAAAGAGTTTCAGAAAAAAAAAATCACAACAGAGAAATAAACCCAAACCCTTAACCACGTACAAGATATCGTATCTCTGAGTAACAAGCTCTGTGAGCTTGTAAGAAAAGAAATCATAGCAGTCAAACTTGATCGCTTTTCTCAAGAATCAGTGAATGAAATTTAAAAACCCAACAATAACAGATCAGAAAACATACCTGGATTATACTAAAACACTGGCTATGGCAGCACAGTCATTAAAGTAATTTTGAACTTAAAAATGACAGTTTAAGTACAAACAGGCTATGGGGCCACAGAATATAATGACAGTGGAACAGAAAGTTTGTGTGATGCATCTAAAGCAGCGCAGGAATCAGCAGCATGCTGAGATTCCCCAGCCTCCCCAGCAGTGACTTGACAAAACTAGGTAAGCATCATGTAGAAGATATTTGTGGCAAGTGATGCTGCAAGGACCTGTGGAGGAAAAATTCTAGCAGAGAGGGATACACAGCAGCTATATAGGCTGACAGCAAATAATTAACCTATGTCCATGTTATAAAATACAAGACAATATGCAGTCATGGCATGAACAAACATGGCCCCACATTGGGAACAATAATACCTGAGCATTAATCTTGTCTCTGCTGCAGATTTCATGTACAATGGTGGGCAAGGCCTCTTAACATTTTTGAGTCTCACCTTTTCCCCCAGGAATGCAAGTTCGAAATTCCTCATAATAGAGGAATAACATTCCTGTTCAGGATTTGTACCTCACCCAGCACACTAGGCCAAGATCTAGACCACAGCCTCTGTCAACTCTATTCCATGTAAAATCATGGCACCAAGGCAAACAATCAAAATTTGCTTACATCTGGTTTAGCAAGAGAATTAATCACTGTATGATTTAAGATGACACCATATGTTCCATGAAGCAATATCCACAGTTTCCCTTGTGAAGCAGCATTTATTCACTATTCATTCAAATAAGAAACAGAAAATTGATCTTGTCTTGTAGAAAAAGATGCATTTCTGTCTTTCCTATGTATTTGCAACTGTTTGCCAAGAAAAAGATCAAATTCCAAGGGGGATGGGATATTTATTAAAAAAAATTACATTGTCCATGTTTAGACAAATGCTAACAAGTAAATATGGAGAGGACATGAAACTTCATGCATCAAAGATTGTTTTCTCACTGAAAGCTGAATTAGTTTACATTTCACCCAGGTGAGAGCTCAGTTTCCCAGGAGCAGGTGACTCACTGATATTTCAAGAGGTATATTAATCACATGGTAACACGCTCACCTTGCCTCACCTCTCCACCAGAGGATGAGCCTACCTTGCTTCTTGCACAGTCCCCCTCCCTAGACCATCTTTGCATTCCCCACACCCATCTGCAGGATTCAAGGCTCAGAAAATGTCTGAGTTCAGTCCTTGCACTTCAAACAGACGCTTACCCAATAATCTCCATGAGCTCATAAAGCAGCAGAGAACCTTGGAAATACATGCACAAGTAAACAGAATGCCACCATTTAAATAATAACTTTTACAGATCAACGTGAACTCCTCGAGCCCAAAGCAGAATAAATACAGACAGTACATCCATTAGCTGCAACTGAATAAAACATTATTTATAAGATGGGTAATTTAGATTTGATTAATGTTTATAAATGTGTTTACATAAGAATCAGATATTAACCTATAGCTTTAAAGGATTTAATTAGCCTTGGAATATTGTGTCAGTGTACAATGAAAAATAACTAATTCACAAAGGAAATGCAAAGAAAATCTGCAAGCACAAATGAGGTCAATTAATTAAGCAATTTGCATAAATTTGAATGGTTATTTTCAGGGCATTACTGACATTTTACACTTCCTATTCCCAAAACACCGGCAAAAATAGTCTTCTGTCACCCTATTTATATGATACATCAATCATCTCATGGGATCCCAGAATACCAGCACACACCACAGTATAACAGCTTCTACACACAGGCTTTCTGAACCGTGCAGAATCCAGCATCCCATTTCCAGCTGTACTATCTTATCACCAGCAGAAGCATTTACAGGCTGTTAAAGCTTCATTCTTACCTCCAAATGGAGGAAAAAATATGAAATATGACTTCATCTCCATTACATTTTTACATCCTGAATACCAAACAGATGGTAACAATTACAGATGGGAGTATATTTCTTACACAAGAAGCCAAATGCCGCACAGCTCACCAATTGAAATCTGGAACGAACCACTTAATGAATTCAGTTTATCCAGAACTAAATGGGTGAAAAGGGGTAGAGGAATTTGGCCTAACAGTTACATATTCCCATGGTTACCCTGGGAATACTACAGCAGCAACCTCCTCTTGATACAGCTGTGTCCACACAGATCCTTGGTTTCTTCCTATCACCCATGAAACAATTGAGGAACAAATTAATATTTTACCATAATACAATATTATTGCACCTACTCTGACATTTTTCTTGCAATACATTTTCCAGTACATTTCATAGACTGCACTATTGAGAATTGGGATTAATTTACTGAGTCCTTCTATTTTGTCCCCATCTGTTTAATAAAGTCATAAGTGAATTTTTCAATGGTGTATTTATTTATATAGCAATTCCTAGGCCAGAATTTCAGCTGATGCAAACAAGCATTTGCTTTACTGAAACCAATGAAATAAACCTGCCTGACATCAGCTGAGAACAAGAGTTTTGTACATGATATATGTCAAGTGTTAGCATGGAAGTGAAAATACAACCCAAATATAACTTAAAAGAAACTCTAAGGCAACCTGGAAGAAATATTTTTAGTTTCCTTCATTTTGTATCACCTGGAGATATCTGGGGGTTTTAAAAAGATCCATTTCAAAATTGTTGTTAATGTGAAGATATTGAAACGTGCACTGAAATCTGTAAAACTTTCAGTGGCTAAAAGAAAGCATTTGGACTCTTTCATGATGTTTGATTTTGTTTTTATTCTTTTTAATGACTACAATTCTTTGTCTGTTGATCAATATATATTTCAAAATCAAAACAACTTTAATAAGATCAAAATTGCTTATTTAGAAAATGTAATTTTCATCCATTTCAACATTTGTGCCCTTGCTTTTTTTGCTAGACTAACCCTTTTCCTAAAAACATTTGTGATCAAACCATTCCAGTTCTATTAAGGAGACAAACAGATCTGTTTCTCTATCTTGCTCCTTTTTTTCTGTTCCACGAAATTGCAAAATTCTCTACAAACAAACAACCCAACAAGTAAGATTTCTCTTACTTTATGCCTTGCCAGCCCATTGCCTTCTTTATGCTGCTAAGTACCACTAAGTCTCTCAGGTATATTATTTTAATTATTAAAAAATAACAGCAGCAGAAGTTACTTCTCCAACTTCCACACACCACTGGTTCCTCAACAGAGACTTTTTTCAGAACGCACTGTGTTTCCATCTGTCCCAGGTTCAGCCTAATCATGTAGAAAGCAGAATTTTTAAAGAGCATAAAAGAATAGATATATTAAGAAAAGAAGATGTGATTAAGACAATCAACAGCTGGTAAAACACCAGAGAAGTCTGTGAGGTCAGAATATGCACTTTGCTCATACTTTGTCTGCTCCCCATCAGCTTGAGGGCTGAGCATATTTGGGTTCAAACTGCCCAGCAAAACCTATTTTATGACACCGTGGATCACTGAAATCAGAATTTCCTTCTCTTAACAACTTCATAATCAGATAGAAATCCTTCTGAGCCAGCTGGAATTGTAGTATAAACATGTTAAAAAAGAACATGCTTGCAGTACTCTCATCAATTTGGCTGTGGAACAATTCACCAGGGGTTCAAGTCCCTGTTGAACCCAGGAGTTACACACACTTTGGGTGAGTGCTAGAAGCACTAACTCTATGACTGTGGTATGGGTGTTATTCTGCTATTTTCCCACCCCCTTTTGTGAGAACCTTGGAAGATTTTATTATATTACTGATGGGGGAACAACATCAACAATAATAAAAACCCAAAATATTTTATGAGATGGTAACAGCATGACCTTCCCATCGGTAATTCAATGTAGGTTCTTATCTGAGGTATATAAAAGTTGCAATATCTGTTATAAAATTTACAATCCTCTGGGAATTAGTCCTTGGTACCCATTAAGAAACAAAGCTGAAAAAGATGTTTGGCAAGCTAAAATTCAACTTCTCTGTGGAGAGAGAGTCCAAGCTTGGCTTTTCAGGATAAAGGCAACACTTTTATCTGCTGCACTGTTTGCAGCAAAACTTCCTGACATCCTCTGATAGAGGATTAAGAATTAAAGGACATGTGGACTTTCTGGAGTTGCAGGTCAAAAAGGACAATTTAAAATTGTCTAAGCTATTTGCCTGTATCTTGGCCATTCTTATGCCCTTAAAGCTCATGCTAGTCATTCATGAAGTGTGGAGGATAAATATGGCACAAAGTCTTGCAACATGAGCTGCATTCTGACACAAGAGTCTCAAACAACATGCGGAGCTCTCTGCAGAAGTGATCACAGCGCCTTTGCTGTGTTGTCACAGAACATACAGTCCTTGTTCTTCAGATATATCACCTCCATGGATTTCACTCTCCTACCGTATTCCCTCTTCGCCCAAAACAACTGGAATCAACACCAAGTGGGTGTTTTACAGAAAGAGGTGTCATGCTTGCAGAGCACAGTCCTTGCTCTTGGGCATCCAACAGCGGCTCCATGCCCTGGCTGTCCGTGTAATACCCGTGTCTGTTAGCAAAGGCACCGACTGCTGCACCTGCTCCTGCTGAAAACACACCAGAGCACTGCTAAGCACCAGTGGCTGGGGCAGACATAGTTCCAGGGAAGGATATAGAGATTTATATAGAATTTGGCAAAAGTGATTTTGGTCTACAAAGGGTTTAAATGCACATACTACCAAGTTTTCCTTCAAATTCTCTGCAGACTCTCCAGCTATGTCTTAACTGATAAATCAGAGACAGAGCAGAATTCTGAGCACTGTCCTGAGATTGTCACTACAGATTAATTGCCACCACAGTTGCTGGAATGGGTTTTGCTCCAGGCAAAGCTCAGGTATGTTCTGGGATTTGTCGCAATAGGCTGTGTGGATGAGGCTACACTGTTTTGAAGGGGGAGAGAATTAACTGTATGAATGTGAGCAGTTATGTCACTTGCCTTCAGAGCCAGAAAGCAAGCCCTTTCCCATACTGTCTGTTCTTTTGACAGAAATATCCTCAGTGTAGGGAAGAAAATAGAGCTTGAGGGTTGCTTGAGAGTGTCAGAGAGTTGTGCAGGCCTATGGCACACAAACCTGATATCACCTCGCCCGTTCTGGAATTGGGAGGGTTCATGCAATGAACTGTGTCCAAAACTGGAACTAAATTTTGTTTTGTTGAACTGATTCCCTCCAAAGGAAAACTCAGAAGGTATTTTTTGCAAACTGGAAGAAAAGTGGGTCTGAGGTGTGGAGTTGCACTGGTAAGATATTTATTTAGCTGTAAAACCCCAGTGGATCCTCGGCTGGTGTAAATTTCTTCCATTACTATCAAAAACCATCATCTATCTCCAGGAGCAATGGACTAAGACCGAGGGAGCAGGGGTGTTACATGAGGGGGTGACAGGGATTACTCCTGGACTTTCCCCATGAAAAGCGAGATGGGATCTGGGGAAGCCGGGAAGCCTTCCAAACCCAGGAATAAGCCCACAGAAAAAGGAGAAGGAGCCCTGAGTCAAACACAGATGATGAAAACTGGAGAGGGCAGCAGCATAAAAAAGAAATCCAAAGTTTACCAGTAATCCTGCCTAACTCCACCAGATTGCCTCTAGTAGAGTCATGGCTCAAAAGAAATCGAAGACGACTGCATTGACTGAGGGCTTGATCCAGGGGCCTTTCACAAAGCTTTGTGCAGAGCTGAGAGAAACTGATGAAATCTTCTATAAAAAATAAGATAGACTCTCTTGCCTTCGTGCTAAAATTCTTTGATAAAAGGAACTCCTCAAGGATGTTTCAATACTTTAATCTGAACAGTGGCTAAGCATGAAATAGATGTTATTGGACTAACACCTTCTGGATGACTGTTCAGAGGTAATGGAATAACATCCAAATGCATTGAGAAGGAAAAAAATTTGCTGAGATAAGTGAGTTTGGGGTGATTTATGACTGAATTTCTGGATTTTCAGCAGGACTAGAGAGTTTCATAAAGGCCTATACAAAGGTGTGAGTGTTTTCATCTATTTATAACACAAATTAGAGAAACAAGTATTGAGAGGAGAAGAAAAATACATTTCTTAATTAGAAATTTATGGAAGTTTTTCCCACAATGAAAACAGTTATTTTTACCTGGGAGGTATTTGCAACAGTACAGGGACTCAGTGCTATCTTATACATGAATTTGTTGTGATTACACCACCTCTGTTACAAGCCCGTACATCAGATGACCTCTAAAATATGAAAACAATCACTCTTCACTAGCATTTTCTAAGTCTCAGCTCTGGCAGACAGACTCATCAGCCTCAGGTGCTACTCCAGCCATCTCCCCATGTCTTAATCATTTCAATCTCTGCTTGAATTGTAAGCCTGAGAGCCCTTGAATGCCCCCTGGCTGGTGGCAGCCAGACTGACTTCGTAAAGGCAGGAAGAAGACAAGAAGCTGGTTAAGCTTGTGAGCTCAAATTAAATGGCTGACAGTGAAATCTGCTAACACTGCTCCCTACGAGAGCATGGCAGAGTTTTGGATAGTAGCTAGACCTGACAGCTTCTTACAGATTTGTGGCTTGTCCTTGGAAAGAAAAGCAACACAAAAGCAAACCCTACAACAAAACCTTTTCCAAGCAGTGCTCAGTTTGATACTGGCTTTTAGTGTTTACTAAAGAATCTTGCAAATATCCCCATGAGGGCCATTATCAAATGTCTTTTTGTAGCACTGTCTGAGTACTGCATTTTCCAAAGGCATTTGACAAGGGCCAGTAGCAAATGCGTTTGATGAATTTAGTTTGATGTGGGGCAAGAGGGAACCTTTCGACTCTGAGATATCCTGAGCCAGAGATGGAGGTTCTGTTTTTTAAGAGTTTTGATGAGCTTTTCTTCCCTTCCTTAATTTTTTTACCTATTTTGTAGTCACACAAAAGCTTTTGGCTTCTGCAGCATCAACTTTAACAGATGATCTGTTTACAATAGCAGACAAAATGAACCATCATTTCCTATTTATCTTCTCCAGGCCAGTCATGACCACACAGAAATAAAATCCTCTGCAGTTCAAGCATCTCTTTGCAAGATCATTCTGCTTCTATTTTTCGTAGAATCTGCAGCTGGTTGTTTTCAGAGAAATTCTACTGGGCTACAAGGATTTATCATGTGACCACAGAGTGAAGTTTATGTTCACATGCCACACAAAACTGTCCATACCAGTGCTGAGCTGTAAATACAGAGAGGTGTGGAGCATGACCCTGCAGGTTATGGCACCACTCCCTGTAGCAAACTGGGAAATGTCACCGCGTCCCTTGGCTGTAGATTCCCTGTGTGGAAGTTACCCTGTCATCTGCAGCTACAAGGACTTCACACGAGAGGTATCCATAGCCTTTGCGAGATCCACGCTCAGGTTCTCCACTAACAGAAACCAACACTAAAGCACCAAAATTTAATCCAGAGGAGTTGCTGGTTCATTTTACACCATGGGGCAAATTTGGAGTTTATGAAATATGACCTGAAGTTAATTAGTCATCCCCCCTGCAACATATGTTCATCATTCACTACTTCGTGTCGCTTTTTTGGGGTGTAACCCACTAGGGAAGCTCACAGGTCACTGCCTGGCTGAAGTTAAAGGTCTTCTGTTTTCTTCAAGGTTGAGAGGCTTTTGGGGATTTCTCTGCTGGGTTTTCTCCTATATAATATTAATTAAGTGCAGTATAACCTACTAAAACCCTTAGCTGGGGAACCGCTGATGACACTCTGTGGCTTTTTTTATTAACTTCCAGAGCAGCTGGCCAGCCAGGTGAGTAGCTGAGCTAGGCTGTAAATCCTAGCTGATACCCCTAAATGCAATGTATTTTCTAGGACTAATTTAACCTTGTCTTTACAAAATATTAACAGTACACAGACTGTCTTTAAGGCCTACTTCCACAAATGAATATTTTAAGGGTTCTTCATCAGATCCCTGAGAAGTTTTCGATGAGCCCAAAAAGGAGCTGAAGCCATGAGCCATGTCTGTATTAAGTTTAGAGTTGTTTTTTCCACAGTTCAACACTGCAGACAATCTCACCAGATTTCTAAGCAAAGCACAAGAAACAGACTGAAAAAAAGAATGTCAAAGTCACTGTCTCTTGCACCAGCCTTCTCTGACACTTGATATTGTTGAAGCCTCATAAATAAAAGAAGGGTGACATTCACAGTATTCCAATTTAATGGGGATATGTTTCATAAGTCACACATTTAAAAACATTTCTCCTTTGTAAACGAAACTAAAGCCTCTGCTTCAGTATGTTTCATTTTCCTCTCCCAATGAACGAGTTCATAATTTTTCCTTAATACTCATTCTGAAGAAGGGTTCAGAATCATTGAAGATAAAAATGAAAGAGGAACAAAAGAGGAAGGAGTGTGAACAAGGTGATACGTACACATAACTTTACTTGGTTGAATCTGGAATAACAACAGTGCTCCTGTACTAAAGCTACAGGAGATTTACCCGGGTGATCTGCCATGAGCAACCACTGCATCTATTGTATGTACATCTGTGCAGCTATTGTACATCTGCAGTACTTTCTAATTCAATGCTGCCTATTCAATGCTTTCTCCTTTTATAGATTATGTTTTCAGTTTGGCATGAAAATATTTATGTGGCAAATCTCCAAAAAAAAAAAAAAAAACCACCCAGGAAAAACCTCAGGTATATTTTTTTTATAAGATGAAAACTGCTTAGAAACTAAAGGTTCATTTTCCCTACTGTTTGTGACATTTTTCCATTGGCATTTCCAAAAGGTTCTATGTTTTATTTTAATAACCGAAATCTTCAGAACATTCCCAAAGCTTGTTAGGTTTCCTCTTTCCTTTCACAGCTCTAATGTATTCCAGGGCAACTTTGGCATTCCCTTTGACATGTTTGAGAGAAGACTGATATTGTATTGTTCATTTTTTTCATCCTCCTCATGATTAAAAAAAGCATAATATTAACTATCTCAGATATGATATGTTTTTATCCCAATAAAATAAATCTTTTAACATGGATGGGCAAACATATTTGACTAATAAAAAAACCCCAAACACCTTGATACTGCAGTCAGGGAGACATTTTAGCATGCATTTGAAACGAACCTGAATTCTGATGCCTCTGGGAAAGACTGTTTACCAAAAATGGAGAAATATCTTGAAAAAATAATTTTAAACAGTTTTTTTTAAAAAAAAAAAAACTTTTTTTCTTTCAAACCTATGCTTATCTGCTTACATTATGCAAGACCAGTAATAAAGGGGTATTTTAAGAAATCCAAGAGGGGAGAGCCAAAGGGTTTTAATCCACAGATAAAAACCAAATACGTTAAGCAAAGTTTATATGGAAGGTAATTTCTTTTTTTCCTTTATTTTTCTAAAGTTATTGCTGTATTGTGGGGAAGAAAAAAACAAGACACTTTTGAGTACAGATCTGCTTCATATTTGAAACAAATAGTAGAATTCAGGTTTCGAGAGTCTTAAACGGATCAACAAAGTGACATAAGTAGAGTTGGTACTTAATCAGAAAGAAAAATTCTTGAGCATGTTAGAGTGACACACAGAGAAAAAGCGATTTTCACAGCACTTCCAACCACAAGCAAAAATAAAGTTAAAATGGTAGTTCTTTAGAACGAAAAATTTTCTTTAAAATATCTCAAGGGTGTAATCAAGTGAAGAGTGCATTTGTGGGAGAATGACTCTATGTATGTTTATCTTTTTTTAAATCAATAGCCAATATTTAAAGCTATTAATATAAAATTGGAGACATACATTTAAACCCTTTTCTGACTCAGAGATATGGGGTTGCCACATATTAAAAGTAAGGCTCTCAAATTCTCCTGGAAAGAAAAATCTTTCGTTACTTTTCCATATAATATGTTAGGAATTTTAATTTTATCACAGAAAGGGAAAGGCATTTCATAAACTTTGAAAAAAAAAGTCAGTCATACACTGGCAAAATCATCTCCTCTGCACCTCCACCAGTAATTTATAGCACTGGATTATGGATCCAGGGGAATAATTTCATGAGCAGGTAGAAGAGCTGTTTGTCTCCAGTGAGCCAGCCAATGACCTGGGACATAAACCAAGATTTTCCAATGTGTATGTCATAATAATTTGCCTGCAGTTTTTTAATCCCTGATTCGAAAGCGTCAGAAAACTGAGGGGTGAGGGACAGCTATTTTAATGAGATTTCTACTGCAAAGTAGTGCTGGAAAGTGTGCAATTAGCAGTGTGCATTTGCCTCAATTTTTCTGAAGAATTGAAGTCAGGGAAAAAAACAGCACCAACAAAAACCCCTGAACAACAACAGCAACAAGACACAAAACCCCCCAGAAAAACAAACAAAACCAACCCCCACATGAAAACCAAGACTGGGATGATATCCTAAAGTAAATTTTAATCATTGGAAAAACTAAGACTATTCAAACACAATATAAAATTTGCATACCAGCCATCGTTACAATATATGTGGGCTTTTCTACATTCTAACAGCAAACATTCAAAATTCCTTTATAGGAATTAAGGGTCATCCCCAAAATTAGATCACATGGTATTTCTGATCATGCTTCACTAGTTCTGGGCTCTGTTGAATTAGGACCTGGGTAATTTGGAAATACTTTTGTTGTATTTTGATTTATCTAATTAACCTCTCCGCGTTAACAGAAGTCATATAAGTCTATCACTTCTGCTTTACCAAATTTATGACACTATTCTGCTTCTTGGCACTTCTTGTCCAGAAGTAATGATATCAAATAAGCACTCACCCTTGATAATTACCTTCTGTATTTTATATGTAAAATATAAGACCAACAAAAGGCCATTTTATCTGACAAGGAATAAGTTATAAAATTAGCTTTATACTGATCTCTTCCCGCTGCCCTTGCAAGAATGATAAAAGCATGACTCCAACAGGTACATCACAGTTTTGTTGTCAGTTTGAATCTAGAGAAGCACCTTACCTGTAATGCTGTTAATTAAATGCAAAATGTATTATGTATCTTTCTATATACTGAAGGGCTGAGCAACCTCAACTCTCTAAACCTGACTTCACCAGGGAGGCGTTCCAACCCTCCCTATTTTTGTGGCCACTGCTGGACTCACTCTAGCAGATCTTCATTTTTCTTGGGCTTCAAGTGGGGTTTCATGAGAGTGGAGAAGAAGGAGAGAATAACTTCCCTTGACCTGTTGGTCACATTTCCTTGGATGCAGCCCAGGATGCTATAGTGTTTCTGGGCTGGAAACAAGCATTGCCAGTCTATTCCCACTTTTTTATCTACCAAGATTCCCAAATCCTTCTTTGCAGGGTTGCTCTCAATCCATTCATCACCTGGCCTGCACTGACACTGGGGATTGCCTCCACCCACGTGCAGCACGAGGCATTTGATATTTTTAAACCTCATGAGGTTCACCTGGGCACACTCTTCAAGCCTGTCAAGGTCCCTCTGGATGGCATTCCTTCCCTCCAGCAAATTAACCACAGCCACTCAGCTTGGTATAATCTGCACAGGAGCTGGAGGTGCACTCAATCCCCCTGTCTGTGTCATTGATTAGGGTATTAAATATTTTTTGTCCCAGTGTGGACCCCAGAGGGACGTCACTTGTTACTGATCTTGACTTGGACGTTGAGCTTCTGACTGACACACTTTGGGTGCAGCTGTCCAGCCAATTCCTTGTCCATTTGGCTATCTCTCCATCAAACCCTTATCTCTCCAACTTAGAAGCAAGAATGTTGTGGGGGACCATATCAAAGACCTTACAGAATTCCAGGCAGATTACAGCCATTACTGTTCCTTTGTCCACTGAATCAGTCACTCACATGAAGACCACCAGATTTGTCAGGATGTGTTGCCCTTGGTGAAGTCATATTGGCTGTCTCTAATCACTTTCCTGTCTTCCATATGTTACCACATGTCTTCCAGGAGGATCTATTCCATGATCTTACTACACGTGGAATTCAAGCTGCCTGGTTGTTGTTCCCAAACTCCTCCTTTTGACTATTTTTGAAGATGAGCATCATGTTTCCCTTTTTTCAGTCATTTACTCTTCACCTGACTGCCACACTTTTGAAATGTGTTAGAGAGTGACTTAGCAACTGCAGCTACCAGTTCTCTCAGGACCTTGGGATGAGCCTCATTGGGTCCCAACACCTCCCAAGAGTGTTTAACCTTCGTGCTTTGATTCACCCCTGTCAAAAGGGAGAATTTAAACAGGCCCCTCGCCCCAAACAGACTGAGAAGCATTTGCTTTTTTAATAACTAGATATTACACAAGGAAGTCAAAACCCCTTTGATATATTGCATTTGTCGGGTTATTTTTCATAGCACAGGTAAATCAATGTAGTAGTCATTGAATTATTGAGAATTATCAAATGTTATGATTGTCATCAGATATATCAAATTCATCGTAAGAATCCGTTTCTAAAGTTATGAAACATCTTAACATTATCAATCAGTACCTAATGCTGATAATAGGAGGATTTAAAGAGATAGAGTTATAGACTTGAAAATCAATAGGACTCATCAGATTTCATAATACTAAGTAAAAGTTAATCAAGTCAAATTCAATATCTCATTTTTGAGAATAAGGTAATCTCATTTTTGAGAATAAGGTAATCTCATTTTGCTAGACCAAGACTTAAGCAAGCCTTTGCTCAAACTGTTCTGTCTCAGTGTGTCTCTAGTTCTTTCTAGTTTTGAATGTAGTGCAGCAAGAAGATATATTGTGTGTTGAATTTATTGAATGCCTGAGAAATATATTTTCTTTAATTTCCATGTAAAATGCCAGCTGGAAAAAGCCTTTGTTTTACTTTGTTTTACAAAATCCAGGAGCAGTGGGGAGGAATTGTTTAGAAAAATATTGAACAACTATAACAACTTTATGACTTAAATCTAAAATAGGCATAGGAAATTTTCAGTATTACACAAAAGGCTATGAAATTATATGTACACAGGATTCTGAGGAATTTGTATCCAGTATATCCCTTTTCAGCTGCACATTTCTGTAGTCTCTATGAGCTAATGATATGTTTAAAGTCACTAGTTTGCACATTCATAAACAAGTGTAGATGTGTATGTTTTCTTTCCAGTCTATTACTTTCAGTTCTAATTTTTTTGTCTTGACGTTCACTACTCATAGTAAACAGAAAATATATTTTCTGCATGAAACTCTAGAGATCTGAGGCATTGTCCAGCCACAAGCAGACAAGGAAGAGAAACCATAAAAGGTTTTTGGGCAAAGCACTGCAGTGCTGGATAATAAAGATAATTGCAGAAGAATCTGTAAATTGTTCACAAAACTGAGAAGGTGTATGTATCTAAAATGCAAAAGAAATCACACAAACCCCAAGCAAACAGTGTCTTCAACTGCTCAGACTATGGGAGGCAATTCTGACACATGCCATTTCTTTAAGAGCAAATGTGTAAAAAAAAGTAATTCTCTGATTCAAAGAAAAAACTTTCTAAAATTAACTCCATAAAAGTAAATGTTCTATTTTGAACATATTGTATAGGAAAAACAGATGTATTGATTTTCCCAGTGGAAAATGAAGTTAACAAAGTAAATGATAAAATTAAATAATAAAATAGTAAATAAAAATCACCTGCAAAATCTGATTTTTTACTGAGAATATTTTAACTCTTGCTTAATGTTTTTTATTAGGTCTTCATATTTTTCATTTATGGCACTTATGTTCTGATTTTCAAAAAACTTGAAGCCAAAAAACCAGGTAGATCAGCTGAACAGATGAGGAGTCCGTGCTGACCAGCCAAGCTTCTTAAACCCAAAGCTTGATTTACTTTGCTAGGAGGACTAGAGCATTTAGGTACCTGAAGTGCCAAAACGAAAAAATAGCCTGTTTTTTATATACAAATTTGAGGATCAGTTCAGTTGCCTGGAAAAAAAAAAAAAGACATCCAGTGCTGATTAAGAAGGTCAAGGGTATCCAAAATTTTCACAAAGCAGTTGAGTGAAACAAAAGAACTGACAGAGACCTGCACTTTTTTGGACTGGTACTTGGAGATCAAGCAACATGTGCTTTAATATAATATAACATAATATAAATATACTTTTATATGATCTGATGTGATACAATATAAATAATAAATAATATAATAGCTTAATATAATAGATAATATAATAGCCTAAAAGAATACGATATTGTATTGTATCACAATGTTCTCTGCAAACCTGACATTACCACAGGTAATATTTTGATTCTTGCTGTTTGGCTTTTTTAGAAAGTATTTAAAGAACCTTAAATGTTCCCTTTCTGGAAAACACCCTTGGGCTGTCTCAAAAGATCACAGAGGCCAGTCACTACATTGGTCCCTT
Source organism: Pomatostomus ruficeps (assembly GCA_013400735.1). Lineage (NCBI taxonomy): Eukaryota > Metazoa > Chordata > Aves > Passeriformes > Timaliidae > Pomatostomus > Pomatostomus ruficeps. The sequence continues at coordinate 78,176 of VYZT01039640.1, forward strand.
TCTGCTTCTACATTGAATAAAACTGAATATAGCTGAAATAACTTACAGTTTCTTACACACCCATTTTGGTTTCCTGTGTTTCTGTGTTAACCAGTCATCATCTCCATTACTTTTTGTTCCTCTCCTAGAAGACCTCTTGTAAAAGGGGTCTCACTTCCTATTTCCTCTAAAAATTAAAATAATAATAAAAATAATGGTTCTTCTTCAATTATCAGAGTCCATCTCCAAAAGCACCTGGCTCGTTGGTAACCCTCTTTAAGCAATGTAGATCTATTTTAGACATCTAAATGGCAATTTAGCTATACTAATATCATAATACCAACTGTAAAGTGCACTGGGTTACTGTGTTTTGAATACATGAAAGCAGTTCTTTGTGCATTTGGGTAAATAGATGTTTCCAGACCCTTTCAAAAGAATGTCCCCTGAGAAACAGGGTTTGTGTACATCTTGGCTTTTGTTTGAACCCATTAAAACACTACATGTTTGGGTTTTTTTCTCCTTCTTACAGGCTTTCCCATGAGTTTTTAAAAGCCTCATAGTTACTCTTCAATAACTGGAAAAAACTCAGAATTTCTAATTGCCTTTTAAGGGAGGTCAGAAATGCTTGTACAAAAAAGAAGTTCAGATCCAAGGGAGATTATGTTATTACATTGCTTTTGGATTGTTTCTTTTGCAAATTGGCAGATTTCTTAGCATAACATGGCTATAGTGTTGTGTATAGATATATATATATATATTTACTGGTAGGTATGCTCATCTCACACTAGCAAAGAATACCAACACTCAACAGTAGGATGTGTGTAGGAATTCATAACCATGAACACAGCCTCAGCTAACAAGCCTCAGAAACAAACTGGGCTGGGTTAGTGTTGGTTCCACAAAACTCATGTGGAGGTTACCAGGGATGAAAGAATCGGGCAGAAAACAAGGAAGCAGCAATAGCAGCAGTACCCAAAATATTTTGAATATTGTTGTTACGGTTTGGTAGTTGAGTGAAAAGTGTTTCACCAGAGCCTTGTGAAGGTTGGATTGTGGGTGAAATTAAACAGGATTATGTTCAGCCTAAGAAAGCTGGTTTTGATTGTTTCAAGTAAACCAGCAGAGGATTTTGTAGGTACAACCTCCAAGGTGTAGTCGTCTCTTTTCAGGGAGGTTTGCAGACTAACAGTGCTCTGAAATACCAGATTCCTTCCTGAATTGCAATTAATGAACAAATGAGGGCTGGAAATCTTCATTTTCAGTTAATGCTGTTTCTAATCCTCACATCATTGAACCAATTGCTGAGTAAAGCAAGGAAGTATGTGTGAGGAAAAAAATCTAAGTAAAATATCTTTACAGACAACATAAACTGTGTTATCTGAGCACTTCAAAACAGTTAATGGACTTTATCTTGACAGCTTCACTGTGAGTAAGGAAGTAATAATAAATATTAAGAATAAAGACCTGAAATACAGAAAGGCCAAGGGTCAATATTGAAAACAAAAAAACCAATAAATATACTACAAAACAAACAAACAACACCCCACCCAAACAGGAAACAAAGAAATTAACAAAAAACCTCTAAAATAAATATACCTTAGGCACTAATCTTTCTAGACTGCTGCTCTGAATTTTGTATTCTGTGATTAACATGTATATTTCGGACATTTTGGAGAGCAAAGAATACCTGGATAACTGACAATCATGGTCTTTCTTGAATGTGACCTGAATTAGAAGGCAAGCCCAGCTCTCCTTGGCTTTAGGCACCAGAGTGTTTGTGTCTGATCCTGTACCTGGATTACATCACTATAAATACTCACTATACTCTAGGTTTTAGCAGTTTATTTGGGTTTTTATTTGGTGTCTCTACAGATCAAACATAGTGAAGTCCTACTCTTAGGGACTCAGCTACCTTGACCCTAAAGCTGTAATAATTAAAGGACCTTCTGCACAATATAACAGCTGAAGAAATAAGATCTAAGTATTTGTTACTAAAGAATAAATTGCACATGAACACAGGACAAATACAGGCTGATAAAACCCTAATCCGTTCTGTCCAGGAAATGTTTCTCTGAAAGAAAAAAAAATATTGAGAAAACAGAAGGTTTTTCTGATAATTTTATTTTTTAATCCTGATTGTTTCATCTGGCCCCCCAAATT
>VYZT01039640.1:80351-110284 GCA_013400735.1 Pomatostomus ruficeps
CTTGTATTTTAAATCTGAGATTTTGTAGACATTCATTAATCTGTAGCTTGTTTTCACGTCCATTTATTGCAAGGTTTTCTTTGGGTTTTTTTATGTACAAAATACTTGGGTTTGATTGCAGATATTTGAATAATGTTACAGGCATAATTGAGATTTTATGGAATATTCGCACCTACAAAATTCATGGTGATCTATATGCATGTACACAAGGAGGTAAAAGCATATTTAAAGGAGAAAAATAATTAAGTAAGTAACATTAGCTATTAATGGTCCATGAAAGTTCCTGCAGTGCCCACTTGTCTATTGAGAAATCTTTTCTCTGAGTATTGCTGAAGGGCTGTGCCCAACAAACACCTCAGCTACTGAGCATCCTGTGTCAGTGCAGTCTCAGTGATTCTGGTAAGATTTTGTGTTTCTGGATCCAGGTGCAGAATTGGAGTCCAAGTCAGACTAGAGGGAACATTGATCCATGATGGTATTGTGGTTCCTGTCTCTGTGCTGTTGAATCACATCATGTTTGAAAGCCATTGAATTAAAATGAATATGCCTGCAAATAAATGTGAGGCTTTTGCAGACTGCAGCACAAAGTACGTCGAATTATCCTCTGAATGATTCAGCCAAAATTTCTAAATGACTGGCTCACACAATCCATGGAATTTATAATTGAAAGTATGCAGGTGCATGAATATGGGTGCAATTTTCTTGGATGTGTTTCAGAGACCGATAAAGCCTGAGACATTACTAGAAATGTGCCGAATTAACCATAAATAATTCAGGTAGCCTGAGAACCTCAGCATCTGCTGTTTTGCAAGGAATCTGCATGTACTGCTATTAGCTTTCCTTCTACTCACAGCAATTATTTTTGAAACAGCAGCTTGCTTTTTAGATGTGCAGCAGTGATTCGAAAGAACAGTTCTTTAAAAAGTGAAGTATCCAGATGTGCTGTGTTGAGTTTCTCGAAGATATGTCAATACATTATTTTGGGGTCACAGACTGATGTCATGTGATTCAAAATGTCAACCATGAGAAAACAATAAATTGCTTCTCAGCTTCTTATATGTAATAGTCTATCTAAATTCTTGATTGTTTATAGGAGATCATGTCCCTCATAAAAGTGCTTCTGCATTTTTGACTTTGCCTTATCCTTTTTGTTTCCCTCCCCTTGGTAAAACTGATTCATGAGGCACATTTGGCTCTCATACGCACTTAGTTATCCTAGAAGTAGAGTAAATGCAGGGAATTAGTTAAAATTAAAAAGAGCTAACAAAACAAAGCAAGTTACAGTAAACACAAAAGAAAAAAATTGAAAGAGAAGCTGACTATTTTGAGCTGAGTTCAGTTGTATGATCTGTGCCTCTTGAGTAAAGATGGGTGAAGTGTGTTTTCCTCTGAAAAATATAGATTTGTATCAATCATAGAAACCATCGAAAAGTAACTTAAAATATTGCTTCTTATTGCAAGATTTTTCAAATAGCAATGATATTTTTTCCTGACATTATTTTTGCAAATGCACTTGTGAAAGCAATTTGGGGGGAAAAATGTGTTTATTCCTTTGCAGATCTTGAAATAAAATTTATTTTTACTTAATGATAAAAAAAATCTTTATTTTTGAGAAAAACAACATAGTTTGTTCAGTCCAAAATATTGTTTTTTCCAGACTCACACAAAACCAAGATTTAATTATTTGCTCAGCTCTACTCCTGGGTTTAAACAAGATCCCTAAAGGCTTTGTATAGCCCAGATATCCTTTTTTTATACTCCTTTTTTCAGTGACATTTTTCTTAACTTATATATTAATATATTACTTAAAATGTTAACTTATATATTTATGTGAGTGATATATTTCAGGAGAGGAAGATAATCTTGAGATGCCACTCTGCAGTAGAGTACAGATGATCTCTGCTCAAGTCCCAGGGTGGCCTTAAGGTGATTTTGCATCCTTGTGGTTGTGCAATACCCACCAAAATTGGTTTGTGCACTTGAATTATTGCACATCAGCTGAAGGTTGCTGCCTCTCAAGTCAGGCCACCCAGCTGAGGGTCCCAGTCCGATTCACAAACTGCTTTTTAAATGAGGCAGCAAAGGAGACCCTGCTGTGAGGGTGAACCCCTGCTCTGTCTTCCTTCAAAGCACAAGTGGAAGGACACACTGCAGCCCCCAAGGAATCATTTTATTATCAACAGCTATGCACCACATCGAACATGTTACTCTAAGTAAGCAAAACTCTGACTGAGGGAGATTTCATCACTGAAGGGAATATTAAGCTCTTGTGTTGTTTCTGGGGTCCCAATTCTGCTCCTTAATGATGTTTTGGACCTCAGTTTCCACTGTTTGTTCCTCTCTATCTCCAAACCTTATCACCACTCTGTTTAAATTCTTATGTACTCTTCAGAATTAATTTATCATATCCAGTTTCTTTGGGGGGTTTAATGACTCTCAATCCTCACATCATATTCACTCCAACTTGTAGCATTCATAACTGACTCTGCCCACTTCCTGTTGCCATTACATGAACTGCAAGGCAGGTGGCACATATTTATATTTTTATAAATATTTTCCCTCCGTTCTTTGCTTGCCAGCTTAGGCTGGGTGGTTCTTAAAGCCTCCCATACCATTGGAACAATGTTTCTCATTGACTCTGTAAAGCCCATTTATTAATCATGGTATGTTGCAAAGAAACTTCTAGGAAGATCCACTGAACTGGCAGGATGCTGCAAAGTTTGGAGACTCCACGGAGTCAGATCAGCAGGGGATTCTTGGGGAACCAGAGGGAGGGATGGGGACAATCAGGGGCAGCCCCCAACTCAGAGCCCCCAGCACTGTGGGGATGTTGCAGCTCCAGAGAACAATGAGGTTAGGCCATTTTATGTCAGTTGAGCAGAGCTGGCATTCTCTTTCCAAAGTCCAAGATAAATAGGAAAAGGCCCAAAAGTTACTCCTTTGGAAGAAACGGTGGTCTATTTCCCGGACAGAAATCTTGTCTGGGAACTAATGCCATGATTTTGCTTAATATAGGCAAAATAAATTGGTCTCTGTTTTTCTCTATACTATAAAGTAGTTTTCATAGGATGTATTCTAGTTATTATCTCTCCGACTGAGTTTCCCTTTGCTGTATAACGATCAATACTGTGACAGGCTTTTTAAACTTCTAAACTTGCTCAACAGTATTGTATATAAGTTTAGCTGCACATGTGTATAAAAAAGTACACATTTCAAAAGATACATATTTAACTTTGAAAGCTTTAGGGTGTTTCAACATTATAAAGAAAATATAAAATATTATGAGTGAGGTTTTATACAAGGGAATACGTGACCTATCTGGAAAAGAAAGGGAAATCTGAATTATAGAACACAGAAGCTCTTTAAAAAAGGAAAGAGGCTACTGAATATGGAAATCTAAGGATTTTCAAGACTCTGACTTTCAGCATCTCTGTTTTGGTGAGCATTAATAGCAAAATTGCCCTGGCAATGTAAATCCCAGCAGAACTTGAAAACCTTGAATCAGAATTCATTTCCTTTTGTCTTTGCTCTAATAATGAGTATATATGGAAATAAATATCCCATTTCTCTTTTCTTGAAGTCTTTGAAGATTGGTGAGAGGGGATTTTTATCTAGATAGCAGAAGTAAGAACATGTGAAGCTCATAGTTTTGTGTTGCACACTTGGTATTTATATTACAGGAGTGCACTCTGGGGGCAGGAGACCACTGATTCACAATAAGGGAGTTTTCAGAGTCCAACATTATCCCAGGCTGGACAAAGCCTGTGCAAACACAAGTGCCAAGTCATTTGCCAAAGGTCACAGAACAGGCAATGGCAAAGCTCAGGAAAAACTCCTTTTGCACCCAAACAAGGGTCTGAATGACTTGACTGTGCTGGTTTTCAATACCTGGTTTTGGAGGATTGCTTGAAAGCCTTGATTTGAATGATGCAATTCACATGGGAAATATTGATTCATTGGAATTCAGCCCAGAGTCCAGACCTGCTGCTTTGTGCCTTGCTGGTGATGAACTTCTGGACCTAGTTAGAAATGCTCCACCCTTTCCATGCTGAATGAAGCCAGTCTGTACATGGTACGTGTTTTTCTCTGTTTGAGAAAAATACCAACACAATCTCCCCTCAGTGGTGGATCTAAGTGTTAGTACAGTAGTAATAATACTGCTGCTATCACTGTGTTGATATTTTCCTGGTATTGCATGAGAAGGTGGGCAGAGGAACTAACAAGCTTCTACTACACTGATGCTTGAGTAAATCATCGTCTCAAATTAGGTTGTACTCAAACCCATGTATTATTGCTCCTCTAGTTCTGTGGAAAACAGAAGGGTTAAATAACTTCAAGATTCCACTTGCCTTCTTTCTGGGTACAGAATTTCAATATAATTTGTGGAAAAGAGGGTCAAAACCTATAAAAATCAAACCCTCCTCCCACATTTACATATAACCTAAGAGGAAAAAGGCAGACATTAGCCTGAGTGCAGGCCTTTTACACCAGGAAAACGAACAAGAACCACATTACTGTTATAATCACTGTCAAAACATGAGATTTAGAGGTGAGAAAGAAAAGAATTTAAATTTTAAAGGACTTTTATGAAAGGGCTTACATTTTCCCAAGTAATATATCCCATTAATTTAACATGTTCATTGTTCTCCTTCCCATAGCCATCAAATTATTCTTCTTTTTTCGCATATAGTGCTGATATCTGCTGATGGATTAGTTTGTTTACAAAGTCTGCAGCTCAACAGATTTTGAAAAGTGCTGCAATTCAGAATTTAATAGCTGGTTCTCTTGAAAGTGGAAGGTCAGAATTAAAACTGTGTACCATGAGGCTGTCACTGTGAATATGGGTTTAGTAATGGTCTCTGAGGCACAAACACAATGCACTACAGCAAAATTTATTAGATAACTTTTAAACACTCAGGAATATGTTTGAGATTGATATGTAGGCATTGGAGGAACTTAAAAAAAGGAGCATTTTGGAGACCATTTTGACAAATGATACTTCCTTCAACAATTGGCCAGCAATGGAAGCTGTGTCACTTCTAAGTGCATCTAAATTGCCTAGTACTATTAAGAAGTCATTTAAGCTTCAGCAGTGTTTTGTCTGATTCTGAAACTGAGCACTTAAAATGTATGTCTTGTCCAAACACACAATGAAAACATTATTTTTAACTTTCTTTTTAGGCCTGTCTTTCTCCACAAACATACACACAGCTGAAAAGAAATAAAATAGTAAATGATGATGACATGTTCTATCAAACGCATGAGTGGAATAGGATCTATCACTGTGTCAGTCTGGGTATAAGAGCTTTCTTCTAGGACTCAAGGGGATATTAAAATAAGAAAGCCTTTTTTTAGCACTTTACGTGATTCATGATTTCAACACAACATCCATGAGTTTCATAAGGCAAGGAAAAGCTTAGGTAGATAGAGATTAATACAAAATAAGTGAAATAGATTTTTGATTTAACAAACCACTCAAATGGACATAATAATTTAGACATTTCTACAGTAAAATGAGTGGGAGAAAGCTTCTGTGGAAGTTTCTAGGTATAATTTACAAATTCATATAGACTGTTGCAATTTATTTCTCTTACATTCCTATATATTTATGCAGTGCTTAAAACTGGTAAGAGTCAAAGCAGTGATGAGTATCAAAACCAAATCCTATATTCAGTAGCCAATGGAAATTGAGCTTTTTTCCTCTGATCAATTTAGTAGCTATTTTCTCCACCTCTTCCAATGTATGGGAAAATGTATAGGCAGTTACAACACAGCCATTGCTCAGTCTTGCAATGGTGCACTAAAAAATTTAGAATTGCTGACAGCATAAGTGTTGATAAGTGGCAGCTCAATGAATGTAAAAAATCTGACAGTCTATCGTTATGAAAGGACGGGGATAATAATGTGTTGGCTATATTTGCATCTTACAATGATTCCCATTGCATTTTCTTAAACTACCCTTTTCAAATGTGTCTTTGTATACTGCGTGGGAAGAAGACTTACTTGTTTGAGCAAAAGTAACTACTTTGTTCTTAGTGTTCTTCCTAAAATTCACTTTTGTTCTTACACAAAATCGGTAAATGAACAGCAGGTTGCTGCTATGCCAAGAAACAATCCTGGCTTTCTCAGGGTCTCCAAGCTGTCTGTATTCCTGAGATTTCTATTTAGATTGCAAGATTTCTTAGCTAGAGAAAGTCTTCATTTTCTTCTTTGTTCAAATTCTTTGTGGTCCCCACTCCAACAGGAGCCTTATTCCACAGCACGGATTTCCAGGCAGTGCAGATCTTGAAACATCTATCATGAGGTAAGTGGGGTATAAGTACCTGCTAAGTGAGTGACTCCTCATGCATCGATGATAACTTGAAGAACAGTAGGAATGTTCAGAGAGCAGTGGGATGGCACAGAAACTGGCACGGCAGCAGCTGTCTGCCCAAGATTGAACACTTTGTCACTAGAAATCTGCAGCTATGAAGGTACAAATCCAGAACTATCTTTGGTTTACCATATGCAATCACTGAAGGTAGAAGAAATTTTTAAAAAAGACATAAAAAAATTACACTGCTTCAGTGGAGAAAGGAATGTAGAAAAGAAAATGTTCCCTTCCACACATAGGTCCAGAATCATCAGTGTTTTATATTCAAATCAATTATTGATCCTTACATACTCATCTTAGGAATTAAATATATTGTTGTTTGTTTTGCTGGATCAAAATCTTTGCCTTTGAGATGCTAGCACAATAAAAAGCAAGGCAGAGCCTAAACTCAGTAGCACATAAGTAACCTGTCCTTGTTTTCCTGACCACCAAGTTGGGATCTTTCAACAGGCCGTTTCTGGAAGGTTTCTTGAACAGAACACCTCCTTAAGAAGAGGCTTATATACATTTAGAAAATCTGTGGGAATAAAAAAGGTATTTCAACAAGCCAGCCTTAAAGTCACAAGAGCTTTTGCTGATGTATATCAGAAAACATTGTTTTTTACAATATTACCTGATGAAATACAATGCCGTTTGAAACAAAAGCATTGTTTATAGCAAATTACAGTGAAACTGAGAATCTATCTCTAATTATCCTTTGAAATTAAAACTGCATGGTGTACTGTAAAAAGAACTGCATAATAAATTAAGACTTATCACTGTATTGTTGTACAGCTATTTCATCTTTGTCCAACTTATTTATTTAGTAGTTAAAATTAGAACGGGATCCTTTCCAGAAGGTTTCAGTACCCGATCTGCTCTAAAGCACAGTGTCAGAGCTCTGAATACAGTAAGACAATATGCTTTCACTACAGAAATAAGTGAAATTCAGCACTGACATGCAAACAGGTTCAGCTGAGTGTCCCTTACTTCAGCTTCATTAGAGTTCAGCTTTCTAATCGATAACTGAGTCAGCCATTGCTGCAGGCACTCCAAAGAGATGAAAGTGAGAAAAAATACTGTTCTTGAAAGTATAATTTCCCAGGGATATAAGCTCAAGGGCTCACAGTTACATGCCACCGAAGCACTGACTCAGCCACTCATATAAGGTGTCATTGGGAGAATTTATCCTTGGAGCAACGTGAAATTTCCAACTATCCACAGACGTTTTTCTGGTTAGACTTTTCTATTGAAAATGCTCATGGTGGACAGGAACACAAGAAATACTGAATTCAGATAAATCAATAACTTATCTAAGAATTCATCTGTACTGTAGGCATGTGCTTGTGAATCATTCAGATTCACTGTGCAAAAGAAAATAGAAAATATACCAATCCTACACATGCACCATTAGAGTTAACTGATTGGTCAATCATCCCCCAATTTACAACAAATTGTCTGGCATTTGACATAAAAGGTCCTGTTTCTGCTATTGTGAAACAGGTCAGCAATAAAAATAAAAGAGACATATCTTTTATTTTTTATTTATTCTTCATTTTCCTTTATTTCTTTCATTTCAACAGTTAATAAAACCTGGGTAGGAGTCTAAAATAACCTACTACTTTTTTAAAAACTGTCACAAAAAGGGTCTAGTGAGCTTGCTTACTCTCTTTCTTAGAACTAGCAAATGTTTAAAGTACTTACCTGAGAGCCTGAACCAGGATGTGGCAATCATCAGCAGTTCTCTCTGTGGTTTTGACTCCTGTTCCCCATGCTATGGCTTCTGGCACTCTTCCCTGCTCTCTGCTTGTATCACAGCCTCCTCCTTTTCCAAGGGTCATACTGTTTGATCTGTTTCAAAAAGTTTCATTCCTGCAAATCTGAAAGAATATTCATAGGGGGTTTTTAGCAACAAAATGCAGGAAATTGCAAAAATAAATTAAGAAACCTGGGAGTAATAACTAGGGTTCTCCTAAGGTTTCTGTGATGACAGCTTTGTGCATCTATTTTGCATTCCTTAAAGAAATGATGCTCATGCAATTATACAGCTTTTGTGCACATTTGTGAATAAGCTTACCAGATATCTCTGGAACACAGTTTTCACATCCAACTGAAAAGGCCTTGGAAAAAGGTCTTAGCTGTACTTCTCTAGTTCCTTAAGTAGCACCTACAAGGTGCTTCAGAGAGAAGAAAGGCTATTCACACACCTTTCCCTTTTACAATATCCCGTGAAAAGACATGACGCAAATTCTGTGACATGAAACCCTACAAGCTCATACTGCATCAGGCATTGGCAAGTCCAGTAGCAGTACCCACTGCCAAGAGAACAAGGATTCACTATTCCTTTGTTCCATTAGACAATCATTAGTTTGTTAACAAATGTCTAGTATGAATGTTTAAATAAAAACTAAAAGGGTCTATTGAAACATCTTTTAATGGTAGCTATCACCATTTAAGCAACAGGGAGACCATCTATTTAAAAATTAAATAATTTTAAATTAAAGCTGATAATTTATGATATTTGGGGTATAACTCCAAAAGTGTCAGGACATAATGAGGGGTGGGAGTTACCTGGGACTGGGGTCCAGGGGCCACGGAAATTCTCCAAGGGTGGCAGGGTGGTAGCTGAGGTCAGTCCCAACATCCCAGTCAGGAGCAGGGCAGCCTGGGGTCATCAGGGACAGGAGAGGACAGCACCAGCCCTGGACTCTGGCACCTCCCTGGAGGTGGAGGTGGACTAAGACCAGGACATAACATTGTCCCATTGATGGGATTGTCCTGGTGCATTTTGGCCAGAGGGCAGGGATATGCCAGAGATGGAGACCAGTGTCCTGTGGTGCCACTGAGGCAGGGACTGAGAGCCCAGAGGAGCTGAAATGGACTCTGGAGCCATCGGCAGAGAGAGGGGAAGAGAAGCCCTGGAAGAGGTACAAAGTGTGAGTGCCCTCTGAACCCTGACCAGGCGTCCAGAGAGACTGGACTTTGTGCCAGGCATTGCAATATTTGTTTGCAATCCATACGTGGACTAACACTGTGGAATGCCACAATCTTTACTAGGATTACATGACAAGAACATCACAGAGTACAGAAATTATATCATCGTATTTTACAGACAGAAACCTGAGACACAGAGCCGTTTTAGAACACTGTGAGAAGAAAGACATTTTAGTCACCATGTTCCCTGTCATAAAGAAACAGACAACCATGAGATTATAATTTTGGGCTGAGACAAACTGCTGTGGTGCTGTGGACAGGATGAGGGTTACAGGGCTAACATGGGCTCTGAGTACAACACTGACCCTGTTAAGGTGGTGGGGAAACACATTGCGGTGTAACTTTTTTGGAAGAAAGAAGTCCATAGGGATTTTGTGCCATTCTTTAATACTGGAAAAATATGTGAAATTGTCCTTATTTCATATACCTTCCAGTTCTATTTCCAAGTGGTCAAGTCCTTTGGAAGGGTAAAAGTACATGCTTAAACTGATACAGATATGATAGTTCTTCCCTCCTGATGATGAGATAGAACACAGAAACAACTCAGTTGCATGAATTCTTTCCTGGATCTAGACCATATTCTGGTTCCAGCTCTGGGAAGCAAAGAGTCCATCATGCATTGAGTTATCTGTTGGATCAGGAATAAATGGAGAGGGAATTATTAACCAGATGAAGTCAAATCAACCAAGGCATCAATTCAGGATCAGGCTAAAAAATAAGTTTTTCCTTATAATTGGCCCAATTATTTTATTTGCCTTAGTTTGTTTTGTAAATTTATTTTCTTTTTCCTACAGGCCTATCATTGTCACCTGTCTGCTTCCTGTCTTTATAGGGCATGAATAAAAAAAAGAAGAAATAACACTGCAATATGAGAGACCATTCCCCTTTTGCAATGCTCTTCCGTGTAGTGACTGTCAAGAATTCAGCAATATGAAAAAACATAACACAAAATATAACTGGGCTTTTTATTCATTTTCATAGTTTAAAGACCTGTCTTGGAATTGCTTTTCATTGTTTATCTTGTTCACACTTAAAGACAGGACCACCTGCATATAGATAACAGGAAGGGAAATGAGTTTTGGTATCTCCTATTTAAAGTACAAACACTGCTCTTTATAGTCAAAATCTTCTAAGGGATTGATGGTATCTTGACTGTATTTGTTTTACTTCTCCTCAATTCAATTTACAGAAAATGTCCTGGTGCAAGAAGTGACAGAGTAAATACAGCAATGCACAGAATAACAGCATTAAGTTTCTCTCATTTTGGTCCCTTGCCAATACTCGACCTGAATATGAAATGAAGATTCCAGCCTTAGAATTTTGTGGTTTATCTGAAACCCTCAGCAATTCTAGGACAGGCAACACAGAAATTAATATTTTTGGACAACTAAAAAAGGTGCAGTTTGTCATATAAATCCATGTCACCCCATAGTTTAGCTAGGAGATCTGCAGATCAGCTGTGTCTGTGCTTCGCTAGTGTGAAAGTTATATCGTGAAAGAGGATAGAGGGGAAAGGAAGTAGATGGCTGGCATTCACATATCATTTTGCTGTAGAGCTGGGTTATTAGTCAGGACACAGAGTCCCTGAAGATAGAACACAATCCTATTGTTGTGGTATATTCTTACTTTTGTAGTCTAAAAGCACCATTTATACTCTGATGCAACTGGGATCTAAACCCAACTTTAGTGATCTAAAATAATTTCTTAAAGTCTCTTCTTACTTAGCTTGAAATATTCTTCTGTGTCTGGAAAGCAGGACTCTGAACAAGTCTAGAGCTGTTTCGTTAATGATTAGGTACAACTTGCCCTGTGTTAGTCCCACGGGAATCAAGATACCTCGGTACATTCTGCAACGATTCTGAAAACTCCTCCTGGAGTTTATGTTGAGGCATGGTACAAAAAGGTGTCATGACAAAGTGTTCAAATTTCTAGGTGATTTATTAGCTGGGACACTCAACCTCATTTTTGGTCTTGGATCCAAAAATAACATCTACTTTCTGGCCCAAGAACTATTTAAAGTGAACTGTGTAAAATTGGAGAAGCAATATCTATACTCAAAATCTTCCATATAGTTCAGTGGCCTTAGCACAAGGCAGAAAGTTCTTCCTGAGCCTTTTTTTATGCTGCTTATTCTTCCACTCCACATCTGTGGATGTCACATGTCTTTACTGCCAAGAAGTGTAGCTACAGCAAGAAGAGCAAAAAGATACTTGCTTTTTGCTTGCTCAAATTATTCTGCTACTAAAATTAAGGAGAAACGTAATAATGTCTTTAGTGTAAATTTTCTTTGGAATACAAACTAATATCATGCTAAGCTCTGCTTTAGATCAATTCAAGACTCCTTATGGTCTTAATATATTTTTAGATTTTGTTTACACTGGATTACCTTAATTCATCCTGTAGTAGAAATGAAGACATTGAGCCTCCTTGAGAAGAGATATTATCCCATTTTCCCCAAGAATGTTATGAAAAGAATCTTCTACAATGATTAACAAAACAAGCACTAAAACATATTATCTTGTGAGCATGACTTCAGATACTTTGGGATTGAAGATTTTAGTGTGTTCTGCTTCTCTTATCTCTTCTTTGCTCTCATACAGTACATCTGCTATGAAACAGTAACAGAGAGATGGGGTTTACTTTTCGATCAAGAGCAAGGAATAGTTATGTTTTTCACTTTTCAAACTTTTTTTTTTTCATTTTAATTCCTTCAGTGCCAGGTAGAGGGATCTGACTGTGGGATAGTAAGTTCTGAATTTGGATGATGTCAGAGGTAGCCTTAAATAGCTGACTTTTGGGATCAGTTCTCCAATAGGACTTATCTCTGTGTTTTGAAAAGTCCAATTGATTCTTACTCATGAACTACATTGGATTTAAAGAAACTTGGCAACTTGAGAAACTTGGCACCTATTTACTTTTTTTTTTCCCAGCTCTAATCTTCAAGTGCTCTACACATTGATGCAAGGTGAGATGTTACCCATAATTTTCCTTCATAAACTGTAGTAAAAAAGAAAACTGCTTAGCAAATCTGCCACTAGGTGTGAAGACAAAAATAACCAGGAATCTATGTTCCTTTGAAATCAGCACTTCCTTTCGCACCAGCCACTACCAGGCACCTGTATTTGTACTGCAGACTGAGGCAAAATTTAAACTAATGACTTAGGGTGAAATCTTTATGTCCCAGTAGCCAGACTCCCTGAGTCCTGGTTGCTCCTAAATGAAAAGTCAGTTGTTTTATTTCATTGACTGGGTTTATGGCAATGAAATACCATTACATACATCAAGAAAACTTCTGACCTTTTGCTGCATCTTTTTGAGCACTGCGCTGCTAATGACTGTTCATATTAATTGGAAATCTGAAAAACAGATGTTTCAGTACAATTCTTCATTCCTTGATGTTCAGTCATCCTGCTAATAGTACTGCCACCCATCAAGAGATAATAAACTCAATATAGTGCAACAAGAGTAAACCAAGTATTTGACTAACATCAGTGTCTGATCTCTGCCTGTGCCAGATAACTCACCCAAACATTTAAAGAAGTTTTACCTTGTTCACTTTACAAATGTGTGTTACAACACACACTGAACCTGACCCTCTTAAAAAACCTAGGATATTATCTGGTGCTTATAAACCAATGGAACACAGGAATTGAGGACTTGGTACTTGCTCAGATCTACCAGTCCCGCTGTCAAGGCAACAACCTTTCTTTAAAGACCAGGATAGGTTGGGTAATAACTCCTAAGAGAACCTCCACATACTTCATCTCAGTTGTCAACATTTTTAGTTACTCTGATCAAAGTGGTTCCTGTGTTCAGATGAGGTGGATCAGTTCAGTTAAATTTGTCTTCCCCTGTTTGTTCCAATCAAAGGGTAAAATTCGGAGACTGAATACAAACTTATCATGCACCATAAAAGTGAAGAAACACATCTTTCAAACAGTATTTTGGTAAGGTAGTCAAAACATATTTCTATTTTTTTCAGTAGAGTTAGTTGGTTTTTAAACTTGAGCTTGAGGTGTATCCCAGACAAAAATTTGAAACCATATTCTTTTTAGATCAGTTTCAGCAAATGTGTAGTATGTGCTTTTACAATGGCAAACAAAGGATAGTTATCTGTTCATCCCTTTTTTCATCCCATGGATGTTTTGACCTAATGGCGCTGCTCTTTCATTTCAGGGATACAAATTCCTGTGTTGAAAACTCAAAGGGGTGGTGTCTTTGCTTTCAAACCAGTTGAACATTTCTATATTTTTGAGGGACTAATGCATTAACAGAAGGATAACATAAACCCAAAGCTAAGTAGTAATATAAACCCAAAGCTAACTCATGTTAATATACATTATTTTAAGACTAAATTAAAATCTAAATTAAAATTCAGTTTTATCTACAGATATGGAAGCAGCGGGTGTGAACCTGTGCCTGTAAGGACCCTCATGTATATATTGGTGTTTTACTGTAAGAAATACTATTGCTTAGAGCTGGAAGAGGTAATAGCAATTGTCCTGACAAATTGCCTCCCTGACTATATAAATAGCACACTTTTACAATATTAATTGAAGAAGGATCCAGGAATAGTAAATACACATTTTATTCTATAAATCAGTTTGATGTACTATGGCTCACTTGAAACATAACCATCAGTGGTGATCAGAAAATTAATTAATATAAGAAAAAGGAAATGAGAACAGAAGACATCCAGGAAGATTGTTCAGATTTTCAAAGGAGCTTATTAACAAAGATATATTCCTGTTGTCAAAAGCCTTTTTTCAGCCATATTTCTTAAGGGTTTGTGCATAACACCTATGAATAGAACCACAGCCATTTACAGGAGAGCTGAAGACATATGGCAAATCTCTTACCAGAATGTCTCTCTAACTTCACTGTGAGACTACACATATTTCCATAACTTTCTGAGCCATGAATCTTTAGATCAGGAAAAGAACTTTAAGTTCTTAAGTTTCATGTAAGACTCTACTGCTTCTTATATATTATGTGATGTCTTTCATAAAGTTCTTTTCATGTGACCCAAATTCAAGGAACATCCCTGCCATCCAGGCTGGTGATGCTTAGGGAGAAACAGTTTTCAGAATAGGCCAAAGGCAGCAGTGGCAGAAGAGGAGGAAGCCAAGGAAGGAGCAGCAGCGGAGAGATCCCAAGGGGGATGGGGGAAGAGGAGGGATAGAGGGTTCCTAAGCCCAGAGCAGGGATCCGTGGTAAGGGATTTCCCTGTCTTTATCTCAACCCACAAACATTTCCACTCTGTTTTCTTCCCCATCTTATTGAGGACAGGGAGTGAGAGAGATGCTCTGTCGGAGTTTGACTCTCAGCCAAAGTTAACCCTCTCTGGTCCTGTTGACTTTTAGATGTGATGGAGGTTTAAGGGTCTCATAAGAGAAAAGGAATAAGACAGTTCCCAGTTTCAAGTGACATGTTCTCCATATTTACCACTAGGACCTCCTCTGCTCATGGGCTTACCCAAGGTGACTCAGATTTATGAAGTACAGTCTTTAACTTGGCCTTGTGCCAATCAATAAATGACATGAAGATCCTTCATGACTGCCAGAAACCACCATTTCTGTGCTCAACAACTTCAGCCTGGGTTCTCATGCTGGGTTATAACTCTGAGCAAGTAAAATGTTTCCTTCTTCATCAGATCCTGGATTGGTTTAGCCTGTAGACCCATACAAAGCACGTTGCAGTCTCTTTTTGTAAATCTGCATCACGCAGGCCTCAGCAGCAGTGGTAACATCTGATGCCGTCAAAACCATCAGAAAGATGTGAAGAAAAGTTTTGCTGACTATTTCCAAATTTGACTAAAAGCATCTGCACAACTATGAGACTCCATTAACCTGTAAACAGCAATTATTGTCTGTTCATATAACAGAACATTAATTGCAAGAATGAATGCTAATGTAATATATAATTAATGTAACAGGATTTTTGAAACACATGCATTAGCAAAGTAAGAATAAGTCAGTCATACCTTTAATTATCTATTTATATTTGAGTTGTTTTCAGTGAGACAGAAGCATAGATTATAAAAGCCAGAAGAACCCTCTATTTTCTCTAGTTTGTTCAGCAACAAGATGTATATTTGGGTTAATATAAGAATAAAAATTGCTTGCCCACAGCAAAATATAACCTGCAGACAAATAAATCTGAATCAGTCCTGTTACTAGTGAACTAGTTACTAGTCAAGTTTGTATTTCTTAAGGATTTAGCCAGTATTTACACCACTACAACTACAATTTTTTCTTCATTTTAGCAAATTTTAGTTGCCGAAAATGTAGCTATTTAGCATAAACTAACTTGTGAAAGAAGCATAGCCACAGTAAACCAGTGTTCTCTATTAATGATAGGCTGTGTACACACAGACACTACAGCTCTCAGGGATTGGATTTTTTTCTATAAAACTCCTACACCTGTCAACAGGAATTGTGTGGATGTATCCACAGAAGAATGCAGTCATATTTCTGTTATAACAGTAAAATTATAAACAGAAATATTAAAGCAAAGTTTGAACCATCTTGTTGTTGAGAAAGAATGATTGGAGAAGATGCAAGTGCAGATAGGGATAGGACAAGGGGGAATGGCTTTAAGCTGGAAAAGGGCAGGTTTAGATTGGCTGTTAGGAAGAAGTTCTTTACTGTGAGGGTGGTGAGGCACAGGTTGCCCAGAGAAGTTATGGATCCCTTATCCCTGGAAGTGTTCACAGCCAGGCTGGATGGGGCAACCTGGTCTAGTGGAAGATGTCCCTGCCAGAGCAGGTGTGAGAGACATTTGGAACTAGATGGTGTTTAAGGTCCCTTCCAACACAAACCATTCTATGCTTCTGTGAATCTGTTAATTACAAGACCAAGTGCCTTTTGTTTGAAAAGACAACAAGTGGAAGGAGAGTGAAAAGGGACACAGAGAAAAAAATACAATGGAGGTCTGTAAAATCAGATCTGGCATGGAGGTGAACAGGGAAAAATGGAAAATTTGGGGAAGACAAATTTTACCATTAATAGATTTCTAAGATAAGGAACTTTTTGACAGGGATTAGACAAATTAATGAGACAAGTATCTATCACAGGCTATTAAATATGAAGAAAAGTCTTCTGATTAAGGAGGCCTTTGAATCACCTATCATTGTGCTGGGAAAATATTCTAGAAATTATTGCAATACCCTTGTCCCATTCTTGTCCCTTTTTTTTACACCATCACAGTGGTCAATTTTATAGACCCAATATGAGGCTATATGAGCTTTTCATCAAACCCAGAACCATTTCCTACTCGGAAAAAAACATTTTAAAACATTACCAATAACACAGAGTATCTCTTCTATAGGCATAAAACCAATCATTCTTTTGTTTTCAGTGAGTATTGCAACACATCCTAATAACAGTAAAATCATCTTGATTACTGAAATCTATTCTACATGACATTTCTTTTTAAGAACAGTTAACACTAACAATTATGATGTAAACTGCAAAATGTCTGTATTTTAGCTGGTAATATTTCCTAAGTAGCTTTTTTCCATTTCCAGTTTTTAAAAGTTGCTTGATTCCTAGCAAATCTTATGTAGAAATGTTCCTGGAATACTCTCAGAGATTATTGTCAGTGAACAAAGGTCAGGCGAAAGAAGTGCATTATTAAATCTTTGAGGAGATGACAAGAGTGTTCAGCGGATTGATTGAATTATGCTAATCTGCTTTTACTTACTGTCCTGGTTTTGGCTGTGATAGAGTTAATTTTCTTCCTGGTAGCAGGTGTAGTGCTGCATTTTAAATTTAGGATGAGAATAATGTTGAAAATACTTGGAAATTTTAGTGGTTGCATTCAGTCAGAGACATTTCTGCTTCACCCCACCTCACCAGCAAGGAGGCTGGGGGTGCACAAGTGTTGTGGTGGAACCTCAAGAAGAACCTCGCCGGTGGTGGTCGGATTCCAGGGTTTGAAAGGGCCCCCAGTCACACTGGGGGGAAAGACCCCTTGTCTCCCATGGGCTTGGGCTGAGGCAGCCGGAAACCTGACTCTGCCTGCCCTGGCAGCCCCCTCACCTCCCCCCGTCTCCGTCCTGCCTATTGACCCTTGGACCTTCACCCCGCCCCTGCCTTATCTCCCTGGCTTTGCATCCTTTATAAGGCCAAACCCTCTTTCATCCCTGGTCCCCCTTCAGTGATTGGAATAAACGCCATATGAAGGAGCCCTCCAACTCTTTGCCTCTGGACTTGTGTGAGCTATTCTGGCTTCCGTGAATGTGATTTAGTGCCTTTCACACGGCACGGGTGTGTGAGAAGTGTGCCTGCTTCCATGCAAGGACACGGCCGGCTCGCTCTTTCTCCCTCACGGTGGGACAGAGATGCAAGCCGGGCACATGGCAGCTTCCACCTCCCCCTCTCCCAAACACGCTACTATACACAAGGAGTTGGGAGGGGACACAGCTGGGACAGCTGACCCCAACTGGCCAAAAGGATATTCCAGACCATAGAGTGTTATGCTCAATCCACAACATGGGGAGGGAAAGCTGTCTGGGGCCACTGCTTGGAATCTGGCTGGGCATCGGTAAAAAGATGGTGAGCAACTGCATTGTGCATCACTTGTCTTGTAACTCCTAGTTATTTTATTGTTGTTGCTATTACACCTTCCTTTTTTGTCCTATCAAACTCGTTATCTCAACCCACAAGTTTTACATTTTTGTCCCAATTCTCTCTGCCATCCTGCTGAGCAAGTGAGCAAGTGACCGTGTGGTGTTTAGATACCTGCCAGGTTAGACCACAACAGTTCAAGCACACATTTCCTCCAGATGGGCTTTGAATAAAGTGCATTTTAAACAGGATAAACAGCAAAGCTTATCTTTCTGCAGGGAAGCTCCCAGCAATGATGTTTTACTGAATTGACTGGACAACTCTGTGTAAATGTGCATGTGCATTCCTGCAGGGATGTGCACAGCATTGATGCAGCATGCTGAGAGGAGAGTAGTGTCTGCACAGCCAGAAGCTCACCAGGATGTTGGCACATATTAGAAAATAAAAGCTCTTTAACAGCCTTACCCACGCCCATTAAATATACATACTCATTTACTCACATTCACACACTGCTTTGATTATATGCTAATTTCTCCATTTTTAGTATTACAAAGGGCTGTGAGGTAGATAAACTGTGACTATATCCTTTTTAATCAGAGAGAAAAAGGATTTTCCATTAGCAACCAAGCCAGAGAGAGAGATGCCTCCATACTCTAGGCCCTAACTGGCAGGTCCTGCTTCTCCCAGTTTCTGGAAGTTTATTCTCAAAGTAGCTGAAAAAGCCACTCACTGGCATTGAAGGAGATAGCCCATCCACTTGTTCTCATTTCTTAATAATCTCTATGATGCAGTTTAATTTTCAGTTAAATTCCAGCATATGCAGAATCAACATTTTGAAATATGCACTTTAATAGATAAAAAGCCTTGTATCTTTGAAAGCCCTCTGACTGTTTTATTACATTTTCAGTTATTCCAATGAGAAAAATCCTCTACAATTCTATTTGTCTTTCTATCTATTGAAAAGATCAAAATCTTTTATATAGCTAGCAATATAAAACAAACATAGTTCATATTAAAATCAATACTCATTGACTTTTCAAGGCAAAACAGTTTCTACTTCAAGTCTTGGTTTATTTTTGTGTTGTATCATGAAACATCACTTTAGCTAGCAATCCATATTTTTACTAATAACACTTATCCAGCACATTTTCACTTCAATTTATTTAGTGCTGATCATCCAAGCATAAGAAAACACTTTGTGAACATTACCTAACCTCAAAAAAATGAAGAATGTTAGTAAAAATAACACTTTTCTTCATAATTTTTCTCCCTGTGTGTTTTCAGAGCCAGGTCTATTGAGTTAACTGGCAATTGCATGTTTTTCTTATTTTTGTTTATATTTTTTCTTGCAGAAGTCACACAAGGTTTTGAAGGTAGCACTGCAACATTTTTATTATTGCAGTGAATCTATTTTTATGCTTCTAATCTAAATCTCCAGGTCTGCTGGAAACAGAAACCCAAACTGAGCTCAAGACCTGTTTTATTAGACATTATAGAACAATAGGGTAAGGATGGGATTCATAGCTTAGCTTTATAGATAAGTGAAGAAGTAATAAACTGTTATTACTACCACTACTACTGAGCATGACAAAACTATCACAAAGGTCCTTAAAGCAGGTAATACTCTAATATTCCTGTGAAAATAACTCATAATTACTGTAAAGAGACATATACATTAAGAATTCATTTCTGTTACTTGCCATAGTTAAATGATACTGCAGATCCTAAAAAAAGCCCTAATATTCTTCTAAAATGGCAGATCAACATCCATGTCTTACTTCCTCATATTTTACTTGCTGATGTAGCTTCATCTGTTCACACTTACATTATTTTTATTTTTCAAAATGTAGAAGGAATTTAAAAAGAAAATACACGGAATATTTTGGTTTCTGCACAAGATATTTTTTGGGTTTGTATGTAACAAACATTTTTTCCTAAGTTAGTATTAATGTTTATTGCCTTTTATGGTAATTTTTTTTCAGTTTTGATCAATATTTGTAATGTTAAGTCAATATGCCATGACAAAATATTTGAACTTTATGTGTATTTCTTCAAAATACATTTTACATTCTCTGTAAGGCAGTGTTAAGTTCAATATTGAACAGCACATGCCAAGGTTAGAGTTGTCTGTGCAGTTTGGAAAATCCAGAAATGGTCAGTGAGCATTTAGTGAAACTTCACAGTTTTTTTCCATTCACAGAATCACAGAAACACAGAATTATTAAGGCTTGAAAAGATGTCTAAGATCATAAAGTCCAATCACCACCACGTCAGCTAAACCACAGCACTAAGTCCCATGTCCAGTTGTTTCCTCAGCTCCTGCAGAGACATTGACTCCCCCACCTCCCTGGGTAGCCCCTTCCAAATCTTAAAGTCCATTCCAATGCTTAACGTCCATTCCATATTGTTCATTCCATGTTGTCCATTCTCCTCCTCGTGACCCAAGCCAGGTTTTTCTGTCAACCCTGCTCTTTCTCCCTTGCAGATCTTTGGGTTTGGTATTTGTTTTCTGCTTAGACTGAATTCCCTACAGCTCAGTTCATCCCCAGATAAACCTGAAAACTTAACTTTCTCTCTCCTCTGCCTACTTATTTACTTCCTTTTTTGACCCATGCCATGATCTTTTACAGCTGAACACTAACTCCATAAGGTTTTATTCCCCATTTGTTTAAAATAAATATTCAATTCCCTCCCTTCTATGCTGTCTTCCACTTAATGTTTGTCTGGGAACCACACAGTGGAACTCACCTTTATTACTGGATCTTCTGGTTGGATCCTGTTGTAGCACAAGCAGTAACTATGTCTGTAAGTCTGAGCTTTCAAGGTCTTTTACCAAGGTGACAATAACTAAAGAAATATTTCCTCTGTGTCTTTCTTCCTTCTTCCTGCATACAGAGCACTTCAAAGACCTCCTGTTTCATTAGGAGAACAAAACACAGCAATGCAAGGTGGTATTTTTACCAGCAGTTAGTACTGAATTTCTACTGTATTAAGCCTTCAACAAGTGCAGATACAACCCATACCTGAGAAAAAAGGACAAGCAGCAAAGTGCTTCACACTCCAAACTGGAAGGCTCATAGCATCGAGCAGAATAAGAAAAATAATAATGGTTTCCAGGACTGAGTCATGAAGTATGAGCAAACAACGGGTAACATTCTTCTAAGTGTAGGCAGAAATGAAACCCCATACTGCCCCAAAAGGTAACTCAGTAATTTCACAGAATCATAGAAAATCCTGAGCCGGAATGGACCCACAAGGGTCATCAAATCTAAGTCCTGGCCCTGCACAGGACAACCTCAAGAATTCCACCATGTACCTGAAAGCACTGTCCAGATTGTTTTTGAACTCTGTCAGGCTTGGTGCTCTGACCACTGCCCTGGAGAGCCTGTTCTAGTGCCAAATTACCCTCTGGGTGAAGAACCTTTTCCTAACATCCAGGCTAAACCTCTCCTGATACAGCTTCAATTTCCTTGATGCAAAGCCCAAGTAGGTGAAAATGGTCCTTCCCAGTTATGACAATGAAGACAAAAACTGCCGTTAAAGTTTCCTGAACTCAAAAATCATATGGATCAAGGAGAAGATACACATACATTACCTAGCAAAGTCCAAGCTCACAATCACTATGAGACAGGCTTTTTAATTCATGCAGTTCTTTTAAAAATTTTTGGGTTGCTTCTTTTTTTTTCTTCAATTCTTTTTCTATTCTTTCTCCAGGTACAAAAGCCTGAAAACCACCCTGCAAGAGTACTTGGATCCCCACTCCATGTCACAGGGATTTTTGCTATGAACTTTTTTTCCACAGGTCTTAAGTGGCTTTGAAGATAACTACATCTCACATCATAAATGTAATATTTTCTCAGAGAGTATAGGCAATGCAATTTCAAAGGCAAGTCCTAACTAGGATGCTTGAGAATGATTTAATCTTTAATCTTAATTTAACATCTTTTCTCGATACTTTGAAATCATGCGTTTAGTGCTTCGGAGAGACTTTATAAGATCAAATTAGTGATGAAATTCATACTAGAAAAGGTTTCTTGGGGTGCAAAATCTCTGCTCAGCACAATAGACATATATTAGCCTCTGAAAAACTTGATGAGGAGGACAGTGAGGCAGTCGGGGGGGGAGGGCGGGGGAAAGGTGAAGGCAGAGCTGAAACTGTCCCTAAATTGTCATCCAAAATGAATTCCCACCACTGTACACTTGTAGAAGAGCCTTATCCTTTCACTTCTATTTCACACACACCTTGAAATAAAGTTCTTCCTATCGAGAACTTGCCAAGCAATAACTTTTCTCACAGCTTGAGACTTTCACATTCTTCGTTTTATTACTCTTGCCTAATTTATCAACTTTTCAATTCTTATAGTTTCCATATGGAGCATCTATACCAGAAACGTGTGCATTTAATAGGCCTCCTGTGATATATCTGCCACAGCCATGGATATAGGCCATGAACACCCTAAAGCATCCTACGTAGCAATAGATGTCTGTTTATAGAAAGTTGAACCGAACCCCTTGAGCAGAAATACAGGAGTTCAGAGGAACATTCATCTGTCTTGTCAATAAGTTAAATTTAAAATAATTTTCTCTCTCATCTCAAAGTACTCAAAAAAAATTGAAAGTACTGATTGAAGTACTCAAGTGTTGAAACAGGCTGCCCATGCCATATGAGGACACCAGTATTTACCTGTCTTAATCTAGAGCTGAAGTCCTAACTTAAACTTCAGATTCATTTTAGACTTTCTATGTGATATCTCATAAGTCAGCAATAGTATAATACCAAATATTCTCATTTTAATACTTGTTTTCTGGGGAAAGGCTCTGTGAAGATATATGTTGTTCTTAAAACCAAATGATGTAAACAACCTAGATGCATATATTTTTTCAGAAGTACCACTTATCTGCAAGGTATCACTTATGGAAACATTTCTGCCCAACTCGCTTTGTCATAGATGACAAAGGCTGTGCATTTCACGATGAAGTGAAAAATACAATACTATGAAGCTGATGATCTGCAGTACTGCACTTGAACAAATCAATAGATCTATTCAGCTTTGAGAACAGTGTGCGGCATAAGGGACCCTAAATTATGTGCAGTCAAACTGCAAGCCTGCAAATCCACTAGCAAAGCAAGGTATTATTTCACATAATGTGAAATTCTTGTCATTAGATATTTCCAATGAACAAAGAAATACAAAACAAAACAAAAAGCATTGAAGAAATTTACATCATTTGGTATCTCAGTATTCATCTCAGAAATATATTATATCAGCAGGATTTTATGAGCTGTACTAGATCACTGCTGTACCTTCTGGAGAAAGATGGATATTTTCACCTGCAAGGCCTTTGGCCTATTGTAGGCCCCTACTTTAGGAAAAACATTCTCTCCTTTCTTCTCAACAGATAGTCTCTTACAATCTGTTATCCTATAATGACCAATAAAAGCTTACAGACAACCAGCTCAAAGCATTTCTTTTTACTGCTCAACAAGGTAAGGTTGCCTCCATACAAGTGTTTGCTGTCATTTTGAGCACTGTGAGACTGGAGAAGAATTTGGCTTTCATAAGATCTGTGTAGCATTTGCCATCTGAGTGCAGATCTCTTTAGTATCCCAGAGCATTGTTAAGGACCTTAAATGCCCATTTTAAAGCAACTTGGTTTACTCTGGTGAAGTCTGTCTTAGTCAAATGAAAGTCACCTCTCTCTTGCTCAGCCCAGCTAGAGCAGCCACTTATCATTCAGTCTTGTGTTACTTTAAGCCTTTTTCTACTTCACAGCTAGAACAAAATAGGACTGCAAGCCAGGAAATAGAAAGGAACCAAATGATTTCAGATCACTTCCTGTACCCAAAAAAAACTCAAAACAAAACAATAATGACAAAATCAGTGATAAAGATTATCTCAGAACAGAAGAAGGCAAAGAACATGTCATCCTGGTCTGACAAGTTGTCTGTTTAATTTGAATGTACTTTAAAAAACAAATCCTTAGTGGAGTCAGAGTACAGATTTACATTTTCAAAGTAAATGTATGCAAATATATGCAAAATTAGACACAATAATTTAAATTCATGTTACTTTCTTATATTTTCAAAATATAGAAATTACCCATTAATGTTTGTTTTTATTGCTGCATTTGTTGCCTTGTTAAAAGACAAAAACTGGAAAAAACCCATCATTAATAGATGCTATTTTATGCTATGTAAAATATAAAAATATTATATTCAAAGCCTTGTTGTGAGCAAAAGGAAACATAACTTTTATGTAAAATCAAGAATGTGTAATTGAAACTTAACAGCCTACTCAAAGAATTGTCACTAGTCTAGAAGAAAATGACAGGAAAAAGTACATATAACATTTTATATATATTCACTGGTGCTTTACACCTGCTTTTTTCTTCTGTGCTTTGCTGCTCCATGCTAGTATTGAACTTACTGTACATGAAGTGTCTTACCTTTTCCAGCCTAAATGATGTTGAGATTCTGTGAAGCTGTGGTCTGTATGACAAAATAATATTTACTAAACTTCAGGGTTACAGAAGTAAGGTATAATGGCATTTTCATAGCTAAGGCTGTTTAGCACATATTCCATGGCATTGGTAGTTAAGACATTTTAATTCCTTTCTTTACACTTTCCCAGAAGGATCATGACTTTTACCTTTCATAACTCAGTTTAGTGTCCTAAGAAACAAAACAATATTGCATTTGTTGCAGAAATATCATAAAGATCAATTAAATAATGCTTCAGAAGGATTTCAAGATCCTCTGAAGAGCCTTTATCTTGTGAAGTGCAGAGCACCCCAGATTTATTGTGGCATTTGAACACGTATTTAGCTTGAACTGCTGGGACTTCTCATGCATTTAAAGTTGAACACAAGAATAAGTGTATCAAGGAAAAGAATCAGAATACACAGAATACAAAGCACCCAGCAGGGCTGAACTCAGAAAGGTAACCAGACAGGATTAATGTATTATTTGAATTGTGTTTCCCCCACCAAATCTTGTCAGGCAACCATGAGAACCAACATGAACTGTGACTGATGTCCTGGCTACTTTAATCTGTGATGAGCAGCTGTGAGAAAAATTTTGCATGTCTTGTTCCTCTGGAGCATTTTTAGGATGTGTCCCAGTGAAATCATTAAACAGGTACTACTGCATAAAGCACTTTTTAAAATTAGCAGCACTATCAGAATGCTGAAACTTTATTTTTTTTCCTTTATCCTCTCTCTATTACTTTTTCTTTTGCCCTATATTTGTCTATAGTTTTCTTTTTCTTTCTTTTTCTATATTCGTCTATATTTTTATTTTATTTTTTTCCCTATCTCCCTCTCCCTTTTGCTTCATATCTCCTGCTTTTTTTCCTTGTTTCTTTTCCCTTTCACTATTACTAGTATTCAAGCCTTCCTCAAATAAAACTCACACTGAAGTCTGAGTGGGAAAAAGAACCACAAGAGCCATAGCAGCTAAATAGGACTTCTTACATTTATACAAGACTACCAGAAAGATGCAAGGAAATTCCTGGGATTTCCTCCATCAGTGGCTTTCAGCAAAGGTAATTCAGGCCTTTTCCCGGGAAGGAGATACTGTCAGAGATGCAGATCTACCATCACATCCCTGCTTTGCTCACACTACGGCTCAAGACTGACTGGTTTGGAGGATTGATGATGAGTGGGACAATCCATCCTGAAGTTCTGGAAGGACAGTAGCTCCTACTGCAGCAGTGCCCACAGAGTGACTTTTTGCCCAACATAATTTTCCTGAGGGATCTGGTTCTAGGGAAAAATAGCAAACCAGACCAGAACATTTAATTGTTCTTGGTTGCCATGAGCACACATTGCCCATTTTCAAGCAAGAAGAATCTTCAGGACGAGAGGAAACCGCCTCAAGTTGCTGCACGGTAGGTTTAGATTGGTTATTGGGAAAATTTTCTTCACTGGAAGGATGGTCAAGTGTTGAAACAGGCTGCCCAGGGAAGTGTTAGAACCACCACACAGGAGGGATTTATAAAATTGTAGATGTGGTGCCCAGGACATGGTTTAGTGGTGGACGGGCAGTAGGGGTTAAGGGTTGGAGTGGATGATCTTGCAGGTCTTTTCCAACCTTAATGATTCTGTGAAAGACTGTTCTGCTCACTGCGCACAGCTGATTTAGGGGAACATAAACATAGACATTGCATTTGGCTTGAGAATCCTAAGGGTCACCACCATGCCCTCCAACCAACACAATTCAGCAGAGAATTAGAAAACCCAAGTATTTAAAAACGTGCCTAATCTTTTTGCACACAAGCTCAAAGTCACGCCACGGACAATGGGCTTTCAGTGCCAGCAGGAGATGGGTTCCCAGTCCCAGCGCACAAACAATGCACAGCAGAGCCCTTATCTGCCTCTGTGGGCTGCTGGGCTGTTGGAGATTTAAAGTGTCAGACGTTATTGTGGGACCTGTGATGTGTGGACACTGTGCAACACAATCTGTGCTGTTACATTGATTAAACCATTTCAGTTATCTGGGTCATCAGACCACAACGCCAAGTCATTGATTCATTGCACAAGGGTGAAGGAAAAAAGGTGAGGATTTGTTTTCACTGGTTTTATCCCCTTATCACTGTAATCAAATTAATATATTATTTTTACATTTCTAAGACACAAAGACCTTTACTTTTCAGGCAAATTTAGAGGCAAGGAGCTGCTTATTTAAGGGCTGAAGGTCCTTATTCAGCTCAAACCCATGAAACTGCAAAATTTTAAGTACCCTTGGGGCAAGCTGCTCTGGCTCTATTTTTGAGGAAGAAAAGAGCGAATTTAATTGTTACATTATTTTATATCTGATACTTCCTGAGTCATTCTGCAGCTTAGTGAAAAAAAAAATCTCATATTTGATTAGGTTTTCACTGATTGGACAGAATTTTAATATATCCACAGAGATATTTATATCTCTGAAAAATAGAAAATAAATATTAAAAAGACAAGCAAAGATTATCAGAATGAGAAATGTAATGGTGTTTTAAGTTTTTTATGGAAAAACATTGATAAAAACATACCTAAGTAATGTAGTGCCATTGAGTGTAACAGTTTGGAACAATTGGAGGAAAAAAATTAGATACTTTTAATCTTTTTTCTTCCTTTTTACATCTACCTACATCCTAAGACCTCAGAGTTAGGGAGCATGATTATAACATGAAGAAACAGAGTTCCAATCTATTGGCTTTGCAGTCTGTGGCAAATTTCCCATTAACTGATAAAACCACAGGCAGTAAGACAGCTTTCTGCTTGGTCTGGCCTGCTGAGACCCAGGAGCTCATGGACTCACCTCTGTAAGGACATGAACCAATATAATCAGGTTATCAGAAAGATTAAATTTTGAATTAAACAGTGGCAATTCATACCAACAAAGAACACAATTTTGCCTACCTGTAAAGTTCAAATCTGGGTTACACGTGTGAAACCTCACTTTCAGGTGGTTAAGGAAGTATGAACTTCATCTTCAATGGATGGACAAATCAGGCTCCCTCTTTTCAGACTCAATCCTTATTGCCTTCATTGTGTTTCCCTTTTCAGAGAAACACAACCTAATCACTGGATTGTGTGCCTGAGGTTGGGGGCGACACTATTGAATCAAAAACTTCCATTTTGCAGAGACATGGGGCCTGGTGGTGAAGAAAATGGTGTAGGAAGTGAGAAATTTGGTTCTAGTCCCCACATAATTTTCTTCTGTATTTAAGACACTGGAAAAGGCTGTTGTTCCATGTGGATCCTGAATATACAGTTACTTGTGCCTCTTCACATTGCATGGAAATCAAGGTAAAAAATCTATGCCTCCTTGGCTCAGCCAGGTACATGGTTTCTTTACCTTCCTTATGTGATAGATATTTTTGGCTGGAGGGTTTCTATGTCTTGTCTTTCTGCTGTACTGATCAGTCTATGCTTTGGTAGGTAGAGGGGTAGAAAATCTCCTTTTCTGGGCTGGGACATAGATACAAGCCTCTTGCTCTCTGCAAAAATGTGCTGACATCATGCAAAGGATGAGTTGTCACTTTCTCTGACCCCGTTTCCAAATGTCCTCTCTGAGCCTGCTGCTTGACCTGCACATTTCTAATAGAGGAAGCTGTAGTTTCTTCACAGCAACAAATTGCCTTACCACTCACACTGGAGCACTTTGGAACCAACTCTAAATGTCAAAGTACCCTTGAGACTTTGTGCTCCAATGCAAAGAAATTGATTAAAGTTCAGATAGCGCTAAAAAACTGGCCAAAATCCTTCCAGAGTCCTGTATAATACAAAAAGCAAGGGATATAAACTTGAATTTCAGATATTAAAGCTGTGGGAAATGAAATTGAAAAAAAAAAAAAAGGGTGATTTCTCACTGATCTGGGCTGCCATTTAAAGCAGGAAATGCTGAAAGTATCATCCATCACCATGAAGTTTCACCAGCAAAGACAGCAGAAGTGGAGAGATCTGACAACTATTTATTCACTAGCTATAGATGAACCAAGGACAATATTCTTGCTGGAGAACTAACAAGAGGCATAGAAAATTTGTCACTCGCTTTTCGGCCAGAAGAATGAAGGAAAATGTTCTTCAGAAATTATTTGTTACAAATTGCTTCCTCAGTTCTACTTTTATTCTTTATTCTTCAGAAAGAAACCTCTGCTGCCTTTGAGGGTTTACAGCCTATGCTGTACCCATTCCTTATGTTTACCAGTCTTTAGATGAGTAAATGTTTAGTTGCTTCAGTATTTAAATGTGTAGATGTCAATTCTCTTGGCATCCTGCATAGGGTAAGACATGCAACAATAACCTGAGATGATCACCCTATTTCACATAAGGGAGAGAGCAAAGAGGAAAGGTTAACTTACATGCACAATTTCCTTTTTTCTCATGTTTTCCTGCTTTCTGCCAGTGCCAACAGAGGAAATTACTCTCTTTTTTATAGTTCACAACTTCCTTACCATCGCTGCTTTGCATCCTCAGGTGTTTTTCATCAATACTTGATGGTCTGTAGCTTCATATGTAGTTGTAGATCTGAAAGTGCCTCCTTCAGCCAGCAGCCCTGACCGTTCCATCACTCCTCATTGACTCCTCACTGACACCCCTGTTACAAACATTCACCAATCCTGCTGGATCTGCCTAGGGTTTTCTGAAAACGACTTTGTGGAGTGAAGGAGACTCTATCAGATACATTTTCTCCAGGATTGTATTTTTCAGTTAAATTCTGTGATCTTGCTGAGCTAGAATATCTCTGCTGAGCTAGAATATCTCTGCTACTGGACTCCTCTCCTGCAAACTAGTGGGACATTTATTTCAGGAAACAATTTATTGTCATCATATATTCATATCTTCAGCCTTTTAAATACTTTTCAGGTATAACCATAAATTAGTTTCAGCCTTCATCCAAAAGAAAGGATTTAAAAAAGTAAAATATTTAGCACCTCGATACACAGCTTCCTTTAGAAGGATATTCTTCAAAGACTGTATTATATGGAAATTCTGTCATTTAAAAAAATTCAATACAACCTTCTCTATCACTTAATCTCTATCAGATTGCTTTAAGATGACAAAATGTTAGAGTATTCCCTGTCTTTTTCTTAACCTGTGAGATTTTCCATCTTATTTGCTACCTCTGTCCTGTTGATGGGGGTGACTGAGCAGCTGGGTGGATTTCTGACAGCCAGCCAAGGTCTTCTGTCCACAGGGTAAATATATTTCTAAGGTTTGATTGAGGAAAAAGAACCTTGTCAACAACAGAACATTTAGGAAGTCGTTGGAGGTCTTTTAATGTGAAATAAGTAAAAACATAAATAAGAAAAAAAATTGTAGGAGATTGTTAAAATGACACAAGGTGAAATGTTGCAGATAAGCTAACGCACACATATGTGTGTTCTACACTGTAAATTCATTTATTTGTTGCTGTCAATCTTGGAGAACTACTTGTGTTCTTTAATAGAGGTATCTATTCCTGAATCATGCAAGCAAATGTTGGTTTTTTATTACCTCTTGACAGAGATCTGCAGTGGTATTTAGGCATTTTT
>VYZT01039642.1:0-62040 GCA_013400735.1 Pomatostomus ruficeps
CACAGAAAAGGAGCAAAGGGGGACACCAGGGGGAAGGCTTCGCTAATGAGGAAGCTCCAAGAGTTCTTTTCTTTTTCTTTTTCCCCCTTCACATCCCAGAGAAAAACTGAATTCAATTATTCTGGGAGGAGAGGCCACTCCAGCACTGAGTACTGGCTCCTGGAATAAATGGTTTGTGTCAGATTTGCAAATTCTGAAAAAAACCCAGCTTTCCCTTTAATGCCAAAGGTTTAATGAAATTAAAAATGCTCTTTATTTGTGATATGATCCTATTGCTTGTCACTTACCTTTGTAGGGTGATGCAGAATTTAATTCTTTCCATACGTGCAGACAATTCTCAAAATTTGTGTTCCTCAGGTACTGGTTTCCCATTGAAATGGGCCACAAAGCACCATGTCTGTGCTGGGTGGACTGGGGCCTCCATTCCATGCTCTCTATTTAATGCTGCTGAATTATTCAGGCGGGAGACTCCACTGAATACAAAGGTTCAAATAAGAAACATTAAAGTTAGAAAATCCCAGGTTTTCAGAAGTACTGGAAGTGA
This sequence comes from Pomatostomus ruficeps, assembly GCA_013400735.1. Lineage (NCBI taxonomy): Eukaryota > Metazoa > Chordata > Aves > Passeriformes > Timaliidae > Pomatostomus > Pomatostomus ruficeps. The sequence continues at coordinate 545 of VYZT01039642.1, forward strand.
AAAGAATATTTCAGCCAGGTTGATTTATGTTTAAAATACTGAAATATACTGCTGCACTGATCGCTTTGAATTGTGCTGTCATGCTGGGTGGCAGAAAGAGATGAGATTTTTCAATATGTTAAAGTGTAAATGTTGTTAAAAACACAGTATTAGGAGATTAAGATTCTGACCCTTTACGTTCCAATGATCATAAAAATCAGACTTGCAGCCCATTACGGAACAGCTTGCCGAGGCATCACACTGAATCACTCCAGCACCAGGATGCTATAACCCTGCTTGAGCTTATTCATAGGCATCTGCTGATGTGGCATCTACATCAAACTGAATGCAAATGCAACTTGCAGGGCTTGGATGTGCTTTAATAAACCCTACCAGGCTCCCCCTCCTCAGCTCAGAGCCCTGGGGGAGGAAGAGGCCCCAGCAGCCATGGGACAAGGCAGCCACAGTGGCCACGCAGGGACTCCCATCACAGCCCCACTGCTGCTCCTCCTCTCTCTCCATCCATCCGAAATTAACCGTGCTGTGCCCTGGCTGCAGGGAGCAGCCGGAATCTGGGCAACTCCACGGAGAAAGCCCCATTGATTACAGTTAATTAGGGCTCACTTTTCAGACCAGCATTACACAAGCAGCTGCTTTGCTGTGGACAGGAGCGGCGGCCGCCGTGCTCAGCCTGGCACCGCTGGGTCCCCGGGCACCCAGGCCAGGGAATGGTCATTTCCAGCTAAATCTTCAGACCAGAAGGCTGCCAGGCGGGGAAGTGATATTCCCCCAAGATCCTCGCAAGGCCCTGCCCCGTCCCCCTCAGCCAGGGGTGGTCCCCAAAGGCACAGCCAGGCTCGTGTCCTGCCAGGGGAGGCAGGGACAGGCAATGCCACCGGCTGCGGGTGCAGCCTCTGATCCTTCCAGCAGCGGCAATTATTTAATGTAATGAGGAGGATCCAAGCACTGGAACTTTTCAGAAAGATTTAATGTTTTATGACAGACCAAAATTGTGTAATGAAAAAGCCTGGTTTTGTGTGTGGGAAGATGCTTAGAAATAAAGTGTGTGCTGGTGCCTGAGGCAGATGAGTTCCGGAGCCCCCTCTCAGCCCGACCTTTCTCCCGGCCACCCTCCTCCATTGGGACAGCAATTCTCACCCATCCCACCATCCCCACGGCAGGACACAGCCTGGCCGTGGCACCGCGGGGACACGAGGGCTGTGGGACAGCTCCCTAGCCAGGCTGAACCTCCCGTGCCCTCCTCACGGACAGCTGGGGATCGGCACAGAAACATGCAGATTCTGGCTTTTATTTGAAGCAGATTTGAAAGAGCAGTGAAGGTTATTGAAAACATAACGAAAGCTCCTCCTTATTTCATTAAATACAAATGTGAGTGGGGTCATCAGTTTTTATAGGGGCTCGTAAAGCATCCCTCTTGTTCAAATAGGCTATCAAATCACGCAGGGCTCCTCTCTGCGAGGAGCGCAATAAACCAAGAGTTTCTTCTTTAAGAAACTCATCTCAACATCATAATAAAATAACCTTAAATAATACAGTATGGAACAGGTTTTCAATAACATAATTATAGGCTTCCATTTTTTTCCTGGCAGGTCATTTCTTGGTATCTATTTTGGATGCCATATTGCAGAGGAAGGGGGTAGGGATGGAAGCATGGGCGGATTTTGAAGCATGTCCTCAGGTCACAGCAGATCACCTTGCCTTTCCTTTGTGTGGTGCAGGCACCGGGAGGCTCGGGGAAGCCGGGCAGAGCTCAGCTTGTGGAGATGGGACAGCAGAAGCGAAGGTTAGCTCAGGTGCCATGGCAGATCCCATGGCAAACCCTCCTCAGAGCAGGCTGGCCAGCAGAGGGGTGGTCAAGGTTTTAGATGATCCTCTGTCTGTGAAGGATGGAGGAGGAACATTCATTGTTGGGCAAACCCTTCTTCCCCTCTTCTGAGTGAAGTGAAGCCTGGGGTCTGCGCAAAGGCACAGCATTCCCCTTCTTCCACCCCCTCGGGCAGTGCAGTCCCTGCAGCAGCGTGCACATTTGGCACAGATTAAAACCTTTAGCAGTGTAAATGTTTCCCTTTTTTTGGCTGACCCACCTGTGCCATGGAGTGTCATTAGTCCCCAGGAAATGGCTTGCTGGGCAAGCAAATGGTGTGTATGTTCCAGACCTGTCATGATTTTAACCCTCTGCTTATTTACCTGAGTTCTATCTGCCCTTTATTTGGGGCAGCACTCTGATTTTTAATGTGTGGGTGTCCACAGGCTGTCACGGATTCCACTTGGGCATTCTCGCTTCTGTTTTAGAGAAGGTGCGTTGTTTTTTGCATGCTTATATTTGAAGCTTTATTTACAAATAACAACAATTAGCAGATGTTTGCTAATAGGCTCTGAGCTGCTTCAGGGCAACACACACAAAAATCTCAAACCAGGGTGGTGTAACTGCAGAGCCAGCTCCAGTGCACAAGTTATGTGCCCTGGTGTGCACACACACCCCGTCCCACACGCTGGTGTAAAAAATCCGTCTGCGTACATCACCTGCACGTGTTTGCACATAATACAAAGTTGTGCTTAAAAAAAAGGATGAAGGAAAAGCCTCAAGTGGCAGAGCAGTTAAGGAACTCCTAGGTGTTTTTAATAACATTGATCAGCCCAAATGAAAAAAGCCAGAGCAGTGGGAGACAGGAGCAGGCAGCAGATGCTGACATTCTATCACAGCAGACACATATTGACTAGCGGTCTGAACAAGTCACTCACTCATCAGCGGCCGGCCTGATTGAGTTGCCTGCAGCCAGTAAATGAGCCTTCCATCCACTGTGGGTCGAAATGAACTGCAATCTTTTCAGACCTCGTTGTTGGCCAAATGAGAGATTTAAAACCCCGGAGGACTCCAAATGAATTTACCAAGGAGCCACAGTGACTAACAAAGCTACAATACATCAGCGCCGGGGCGCGGGATATTACACACTGTGCTGGGTGATCAGCGCTGGGTATTGCGCCGGCCGCGCTGAGCAGCCGCGCTGAGCCATGCAGAGGTAACCAGATTAACCAACACCAACTGTGGAAACCTTTTATGGGTTCTTTAAGGATTTAAAGATTTTGATGAGAAAACACTACAAGTTTCCCGGGGGAAATTCGCTGTTATTGATTTAATGTTTGCTTGCATGCTACCTGTCAATTTTCCAAGAGCTTCAGCAACAAAATTCGTATTTGATATTTGACAGATCTCTTCCTAGTTTGCATGAGCAGAGCAGCAGAGTGCTTTTGGAAAGAGCTCCTTTTGAAAACAAAAGAAGGACGACTCTTGTACACGCCCTTTTAACCAAGACATAATCTCAGGCTAAAATGAATTCCAGGACCAGCTACAAGCTCCAAACACTTCAGAGCATGGCTAGGGATGGGTCAGACTGGCTGGATTTGTCAGTCAAATGGAGAAATTCCAGTCTTGTTCAGGGACTGGTTGGTGACACATTCCTCACCCATGCACATGCACGTGTGTGTGAACACACTGCACATGGCCATGATGCTGGAGGGATTTTATTGACTCTTCCTCCTGATTTAGACCAAGATTAGGAAGTTCAGGTTCCTCATGTCCATTCAGGCATGCTGGAAGTGTGTCTGGTGTGCTGAGACCAGGGATGTGAGCATTGGCCTCAACCAAAGCTATCAGAGAACCTCCAAAGAGTCAAATGTTGGGCACAGGTGAACCCAGTGCAAAGACCACAGAGGGCAGGAACCAAGAAAGGAGCACTCCCTCCATGTTCCCTGGGGGTATGAGGAGGGATTTCCCAGAGTTTCTGCAGTTTGAGGGAGCCAGCATGCCTGGGAGAGAGGCAGAGCCCTCTCCTTCCAGCCCCTGCCCGCTGCAGCCCAGTGCTGCTCTCCCCAGGCAGGGAGTATTCCATTGCTAAGATTTCCATGATAACAAATTGTTCACTAGCAGGGGAGACAAATGCAGTGCTCCTTCCCTCTCACAGCTAATTCCTCCCTCTGTGCAGCTGCTGATCTGCTCCCCCTCTCGCTTGAGCAGAGCACTGTGCAATGATTCAGGCCAGGCTTCCCTCCCTGCTCTCCCCGGGTGTTCTGTCCTCATCAGTGAACCCCCAGCACCACACAGCTCTGTTTGTGGGTTACTTCATTCCAGCTGAATGTAGTAAAATGGTTTGTCATCTCCATTTTTTTTGCTGCAGTGTCCTAGAGGAATATGCTCTGGAATGCCTTCAGCAAGAGCCTCTAATCTGGAAGAGTCATTTCTCCCTCTGCCTCTTGCAGTAGAGAAGGAACACACTGGCTGCTGGCTGGAAAATTAGCCCAGGGAACTCTCTCTTCTGTCTGTCTCTCACCTCATTAGACTAGTGAGAAAATGTAATTGTAAGTCTCTCAGGCTTTCTCCTCACTGGCTGCTGGGGGATTGTGCTTCACCAGGGCTGGGAGAGGCCAAGCTGCACCCCTGGCATTGGTACTGCATGCCAGCTGAGCCTCCGGCTGCCAACCACGAGCAGAGTGCAGGCAGGTCCCTCTGTGCCCCTCCCTGGCTGTCCCCTCCCCAGGGCAGCTGTCCCTGTGCCCCTCATGTCCCACCGAGGCACTGGGCACCACGGGGCTGGGCTGGGCTGACCAGCAGGCAGAGGCCGCTGCTTGGCCACGTGCCCTTGTGCAAAGCTGGGCACGGACAGCGTGGGGATGGCCACACTCCGCAGCCCTGGGGCCAGCAGGGCCACCCCCGGGCACAGCGTGCTGGGTGCAGAGCTCCACTGGGGAGAACGTGGAGCACAGCGTGTGGCCCATGTTGGGCACGGCTGCTCTGCACAGGCAGAGGCTGCTGGTGCCACCGTGGTGCTCCCATCACAGCCAGCACGGGGTCACGGGGACACCTCTCGCCAAACCTCCAGTGTGCAGCACCAGACCTCCTCTGGTTGTTACACCTCTATCTTCTTTTCTTAAACGGCTCCACTCTGATTAACTTCCGTGCCTGCTTTACCAGCCCTGGACTGCTGATTGCAAGCACCAAACATTTGCTGGGAGGTGGAGCCGCAGGTCCAAACGAAATGCAGCCTCTGTCCCGAGACCCAGAACAGGAGCGATGTTACCCACACCAGCCCCTGCTGCACACACGTGCATTTGGGGAGGTTAACAAAGATCCACATGCAGAGGCTGGCTCTGGTGTAGGACGGGAAATGCTGAGGCTGAGTCCAACCAGCTCAGCAATAACGTGTCCACCGTGTGTTTTAAGGCAGGAAGCAACGCCTCAGCTGAAATCACTTAAACAAAAAGATTGCAGTGAGGGGCATAATGCAAGAAAGTAATAAGGTTTAAAACAGGTCAGAGCCCTTTCCCTGCTCCACTGCTCCTGAGTGAGATGCATTATTTAATGGTCTTTGGTCACCGCTGATATACTGTTGATGAAATAGATGATTTTGTTCAAAAGAGCATTAGAGAAGAAATATACAATACTGCATTACACTCCAGCACAGTTCCCTCTCTGGTAAAAGCCGATAGATTGAAGGTTTTTCCTCTTGACAGGAAAGAAAAGCAGTTGAAATGAAAAGTCTTATGAAATGGCAAATACAAATGGTAATAATGCCACCATATTCAAAATTAAATTGTTGTAATTTTAGTTTCTGAGCATGGCAAAGTAATACAATATTCAGCACGGGCTTGGGGAGCAAAACCCTTTGGCAATAACGACAGTGCCTCATGAGTTAACCAAACCATCTTTTATAAAAATGTGGAGTCTGATGGGGCTCTCCATCAGCCACAGGAGCTGTTGTGCTGTGGTACCCCAGCCATGGAGCGCGTGGCTGCAGTGCTACGCTCAGCCTAGGGAGGTCTCTCCTGAAAGGAAAAGATGTTTTCACTGTCCAGATGTGTTGGATTAGAGATGGGATTGATGACAGTCTGCAGCCAGACCTCAGTGGTATCAAGCCAGAAGAGCTGTCTCATGCTTTGTGCTCTGCCTGGTTATTTCCAGGCACGGCTCAAGGGTTTGGTGTGGTGCTGGCAGCGGAGTGGCACTGCCAGCAGCCCTGTGCCAAAGGGCACTGCTGGTGAGATCCACGGGCCAGCAGGGCTGAAAGGGGCTGATCCCGCCTGCTGTCTGCTCACGGGTTTGCTGCACAAGGAACCTTCCCGTCCCCGCAGCGAGCGGGCGAGCGCCTGCCTCTCCCACTCCTGCCTCTGCCAGCCCTGCAAATAGCTCTCGGTATTGAATCTGCGGATTGCAACTGCTCCGTGTTTGAATAGCCTGCTGACCTTTCCCAGTAATGCCTCTTTTATAACCTTCATCTTCTGCGGGGGTTCACGCCATCCCTGTACTTACAGACCAGGAATCCAACGTGTAATGATAACATGGAGCCGGCCGCTCCAGCCATGCAATTACTCTCCCCGCGTCCCTGTTTGCGCTGTGACTTTCACCGCGGTTAAATGCTGCTATTTTCTTTTGCCAGGCCCTGGGAGAGACTCGAGTTTGCCCTCGACAGGTTCGAGTCTCTTCTGCCAACAGAAGGATATTAGAACGCATATGAATGGCGCACCAGTGCTGGGCAGGTGGGGCTGCCCCGGCGGGACGGGCTCGGGGGCTGCAGGGGACACAGGGATGGGACAGCCCGGGCCCTCCTCGGGCACAGGGCACGGTCGTGGTCCCTGCCGGGGATGGAGCCGGGGTCTGCAGGGCTCTGTCCCTGGGGAGCAGCCTGGAACCTGCCAGGGAATTCCGGAATGACCCGAGGGCTGAGCGGGCAGCCCGAAAAGGGACAGACCCAGCTCGTCCTCTCTGTCGCTGTGTCCCAGATGGAGCCTCAGTAAAATCCGTGGGAATGTGACCCGCACACGTGGCATGGGGCCAGCCCGGGGCCGGCAGAGCCGGGGTTGGCGGTGGAAACCCCTTCGAGGGTGCTCCCGGCTCCTCGGCAGCAGTGCCAGACATCCATTACACAGTAATGGGGGGATTGCAGCAAAAACGGCAGTGAGAGAAAGGAATACATCACTGGTAATTATCTCTAACCAGAAATCTCCTCCACTGCTCCAAGCCCCATCATTCCAGCCCTATTCTAATAAAGTGACACCTTTTTAATTATGGTAAGGACAAATCTGAAATTCCGGTAAGTAATTAGCAGGCATAATTTGCCATCTCTGACACAATGTGACTTTATCACAGGTTACCTCAGTACAAGGCACGAGTGCAAGGCTGCTGTATATCCTCTTTTAATTTTAGAGAAACCCAAACTGTCCATTTATTTTTATTACAATGTATTTCTCGAGTAGTTGAGTGGACAGCACTGAGAGTGCTCCGAGAGTGCAAATAAACAGCAGCAGCCTTGGAATGTTAAATTTAAGGGTTGTTTTCAAGAACAGGACACTTAATTTAACAATAAACTATGTTTTTATGTACCTCCATGATACCCACTGTTACCAAGAGCACAAGCTAGCTGGGCCCATTCAGAGGTGTGCAGGACCCACTGAGCCATTCAGCCTGGTTTATTTTCAATGAAAGGAAGTGCCCATCAAACCAGAAAACACTTCCACATTGCAATCCAATTATTTATTTGCGCTTCCAAAGACTGCTCTCAGTTTTATTGTCTTCCTCCCTTCTCCCCTGCTATTTGCATGTGTGCTTCAAGGGTGGTGCTTGGTTCTGCTAATGGGCACAATATTAAATCCTGCAAACCGTGGCAAAGAGAGATTTTCCTTAAAGAATCACAATCTTTTGTGGAGTTGATGCACAGTGTGGCAAGGTTCCTGATGTCCCTGTGATTCCTGGGGCTAATATTATTGCATCTAATATATTTTTTAGGAATGTGTTCTGTGGGCTAAATCATGAATATTTTAAGTCAGAACCCTGCTGTCCAGTTGGGATTAGTTAGTTAAGCTGCGTGGGTTTGTTTCTCCTTGACAAGGGACAAGTGCTCCAAACCTGAGTGCTTCTCTGTGAATAACGGACTTGAGATCTGATGCACCAGGACACGCAAAATAGACTCAGTTGTTGGGGCTCCTTTCTGTGCATGGCACAGCACAAATCCCCACCTTCCTTTGGGGGCTGCAGCAGCTGGGACAGCAGCAGCTGTTCAGGAAGAAGGAAACAAAATTTGTGCCTGTGCTCCAGCAGGTGGGAATGACAGAGGTGCTGATCAGGAGCTTACTCGGGCACCGACCCAGCCGTGAGGGCAAACCTGGCCAGGCCTCACCCACAGCTGACCCCCTGATCGAGCTGTCCTCAGGCTCCTCATGCAGAGCCAGAGTCAAAGAACTACAGAGCAGTGCCGTGAGTGGCAGGAAAGGAGCTCTGAGATGAGCGGCTGGCGAGCAGAGGGTTCTGTGGCCAGGGGAGACGTTGGGTTCCTGTTCCCTGTGCCAGGGAGAGAGCAGAAAATGAACTTTTATTTTGCACTGCACAGCCCCCCAAGCACCCCACAGTCCAACCGTGCACACAGGGTTCCAGATTTGTCTTTTCTTGTCTGCTTTAGTGAGAGGGAGCTGCATTAATAAGGCGGGGAAGCAGGGTCGGTGGCAGCCCTCGCTCTGCTTGAGGAGGAGTGATTGCTGCACAGAGGGCTGGGAGGCAGGAGGATATAACCCTAATGTCTGCACCTCAGGACACGCCATTAAAAAGGCATCTGCACTGACACAGATCTGTTGTTTATCAATACCCTGACAAGCGTTTCCCCTGCAGCACGGGAACACCTCGGTGACACGGTGGGTGACCGATGGCGCGGCGGTGCCGGCCGGTGCCAGGCCCTGCCGGGGGAGCCGCGTGGGTCCTGCCCGCGCCCCCGCATGCGTGGGAGCAGCTGAGCTGGCAGCAAACGCAAAGCGAACAGGGTGGGAGTGATGTAAAAAGTGCCTCTGTTTGATCAGGACTATTTGCGGCTTGGTGCTGCTGTTGGAGAATTTTCTGGCGTTTTATATCAAAGAGAACTTTTACGTGTAAAAACTGACCTGAACCAAAAGTGAAAGGTCATCAATGTATCAAACCAAACAATTTCAGACTGGAAAAAGCATGATTTTCTGTCTCATTTTCTTCATTCATTCCCATAATCAATTTTTTGTCTTTGTCCATCTTTCCAGCTTTTTCCAAACTGCAATATCACATTCCCCATCCCACCTCCTCCCGTTCTTATCTCATAATTCCTATGGCACAGAAATCCTCAGGCTGAGAATGACATCCACTTCACAGAGCCCAGAACCATGACCACATCCCTTCCCAGTTCAGCTCCAACCTCCATTTCAGCCCAGCACAAAAATATGAACAATTTCTCAGCCTCACTTTATGGAGTTGCTCCGTCCCCTCCTTCCCACTGCTGGTGTCCCCAGCTCATCCTCTGCACCTGCCAGGGCCGGGGGCTCACACACCACTGCCTTTTGTCCAGTGCTCAAATGAACCAGCACTGCCTTAGAACTTCACATTACATGTAGCTTTAGTTAATTAAATGTAAAATCATTGGAATAAAATTATCCTTTCATTAGAAATTAACTCAGTGCTTAAGACTTCAATAATTACTTTTTTCTCCTCAAACCACATACAAAACGGTCAGTTAAACAGTATGTAAGAAAAAAACTTTAATGACCACAGAGCAATCAAGATTACTATTATTTAAGCACAAGCTATTAACATGTGCAATGAGGTATTAGCTAATAAATTATCTTTATAAAATTAAATTGTAATTTTATCACAAATTTTACAGAGGTTATGAGTTCTAATGGCTGTATTTAGCTGTGGCACTGAGCATGCCGCTCTCCTTCATTACTTCATTAACACATTGCATTTAGGCTCTTTCTTATTATTATTTTAATTTAGGAACAGGCTTAATTGATTTATTTCTCCCCTCTTTGGGAGCCGCTCGGTCTCTGCCAGTGCCCAGGGGCCGGGTGCCACCATGGCTCACGCTCTTGCTTGGCTTTCGCGCAGGGATGAGCGCTGGGACACCGCAGGGGACTCATCCTCGGGCCTGACACAGGGAGCTCAGCAGGAAGAAGAATTCCCTCTGGGATATCCCTGAGCTGCAGAAGAAGCCTGTGCTGTTGATCTGGCTGCTGCAGCCTCCGATCACAGGGAGCCCCGTGCCTGGGGGTCCTCGCCCGTGCCTCCCTCGCGCATTCCACTCATGTTTGCATGGAGGCAAAAGCCATGAGGAGACGCCTCACACCTTCTGCCAGCACTGGAGGCTTTTGCTGGGCTCCCACACTCTGTCCCAGTATCCCTGGCTCCCCTTCATGGCCAGAGGCTCGGCTCTGCTCCAGTGCAGCCGTGCTGGGAGCGGAGCTGTCGCGGCACTCGCGGTTATAAACTCCCCCTGCGAGCTCCCTGCAGACAGATATCCTTGAGACTCACCTCCATCTCCCGCTCGGGTCACGGGGAGATTTAGAGATGGGGAGCTGTAGTTAAGGTCCAGATCTGCTATCTGAACTTGAGTGATGGAGGACACATTCCCGGGACATGTTTATTGTCACCCGGCGGCCCGCAATCCCGCTCTCGCAGAGCCACCTCCATTCCCCGTATAATTCATGGGCTGACTCCATGGTGGAGTGACTGATAAGGCCTTCATGCCGGGCTTGCCGGCCACATGTCTCAAGGAGACTCCAGAGGAGCTTCAGCACAATATAAATGTGGCTCCGTGTCAGCCTCAAACCCCTGGAAAATTCCCCGTCTCGAGAGTGCAGCATTTTAAGTAATAAAACCATAGAGAGATTACAACAAAATGTGACAGGAATTTATAGCCCTCTGCATGAACCTTTTACCTTAAGATGGAACAAAGTTGAGGGAAAAAAATTGCGTGGTTCACTTAGGTAACCTTTCCAACCACCCCCACTCAGCTCCTGGCCCCACATTCCTCTTCGCTGATTTAATAGCAGGAACAAAACAGCCAGGCAGGGAACTGGGGAGCAGACAGGCACCGTGCTTTAACCCTCCCGGCCCCCTGCCTGCCTGAAGCACCAGGATTCCAGAGCAGAAAGAGCCCCAGGCTGTACTGAGGAGTGGCTTTAGCCCCTGCTGCTCGCTGCTGCAGGCTGGGACATCAGGACAGGCTGGGACATCAGGACAGGCTGGCTTGCAGAGAGGGCTTTCTTTATCCTTTTATTTTGTTTTCCCTTGAGAGACACCAAAATTCCTACAGCATCTATAATTCCTAATGAAAAGAAGGGCTGAGCACGGGCTCCTGTACGTGTCCATACCCTAATGACACGGGGTCTGCCTCCAACTGCTCCGTCCCTCCGTGCAGGGAGGTGTTTTTATTGCCCGTGAAAGGGTCATGCAGCACAGCTAAGCAGATTCCTGGCTCTCCCTGATGCTGAATTTACGGCCACTTTCAGCAATAAACAGTGGAATTAATTCTGAGTTTACTAATCCAAAGAGTAAACAATATCCAGTGGAGACACTCAGGCAAGATAAATGCAAGGGAGTTAAAAGCAAATGGGGTGAAATCCTTCTGCTCCCAGCTAAGGAGTTGGAGGAGAGTGAAGCCTCCACATACAGTATTATCAAATTGTTAATAAACATTTCTAAAGTCTGTAACACTGGGAAGCTTTTCTTTCCAATTCATCACAGTTGGGGGTTTATACACGAAGCACACTCAGTGCTGAGCAGTAGCTTCCCCTGCACAGACTGACAGTGAAGGGAGGGTTGGGCAGAGCTGCTGGTTTAGGCACCCACAGCCAGGACAGAGCTGCTGCCCCCTTAAATAAGGTGAGAACTTGTGTCTCCAGGGCAACAAACCCACCTGCAAAGGTGCTGCGTTCCCATACGGTATTTTGGTACATATTTTATATCATCTTGGGTTACTGCTGTGCTTGTTAAATAATTAAAGGCAGAGGATGTGTTATTTACTGTCCATTTAGTGCAGCAGGCCGAGAGCTTCGCTTTGATTTCCAGTCCGGAAGGAGCGGTGACACAGCCCTGGGGAATTCTCCCGCGGCGCTTAATTAGCGTGGCACGGTGCAAACCTGCACCACAGGCTTTATTTGTGAGGCTGAAATAATATTTGATTGTTAATTTTATTGGTTAATAAATTTTTAAAATACACATTTATATTTTTGCAGACAGTATTTTACAGCTACCAGAGGTGCAGAGTCAAGTCCGATGGTTTCGGGGACCCTTTTAGCAGCAGCACCCACGTTCTGTGTGTGAATCAGCTGGAGAAACACAACAGCACCCCAAACCAGGCTGGGAAGGCTTCAGGGCGCAGCTGGTCAGCAGCTGGGATGGACACTCCTGCCACTCTTGTCCCTGACAGCCCCTGATGGACCCCACGCTCTGTTGCTGCAGGCTCTGGGCCCCCAAACTGGGGAGGTTTTGTTGCCTGACCTACACCCACACCCCACTCTCATTATCAGGGCTGAAACCAACTTCTTTTTGAACTTGAAAAGTACAGGAAATGGAAATAGTGTAGCAAAAATTCCTGATAAATGAAAACTTCTTCCTATAGAAGGGTGTTCGAATTTGTCATCCTCAGACAAGAATAAGTTGGTTCGGTGAAGAAAAGAGTACAAATTATCAGCCCTTCAAAGCTTTCCCATTTAACCACTTTATTGCAATACAACTGCCCATAACATTTGCTTTTAGAGCCCATGATGCTGAGTGTAGTTATTACATTGCATACATAAAAGATGTTTACAATTTTTTATATATATATGTAAAATGTTGATCCCCTGGGCCACATCGATTTGAGCTGCCTTCACGGCTGGGTTGGTGCGGGAATTTCCCTACAAGATGTGATTAGGCTGCAGGGAACTTTCATTCTCTTTTTCTTTTTTAATCCCCTGCTTACCCATTTAACAGACCTGTCTTGGATTCCATTTATGTCAACATTTTGGGGCAGTTCTGGGGTGTTCTGAGCTCGGGGGTACACAGCACACACAGGCTCTGACACCTCATTCTCCCAACGTGCTCTGGCTGTAGATGGAGCTGGGTTGATTTATTAGTTCTTGGTTGTTTCTGCAGCTGAGAACAGCACCGGGACAAAGGCAGTGATGGCACTTTGGGGTGGCAGGGTGAGCAAAGGGCTCCTGGGGCAGGGGGAGGCAGCGCTGGGAGGGACCGAAGCTGCTCCTTGGGATTGTCTCCACTTAAAATGATCTCAGCTCAGAAATTCTCTGGGAAGCGCCTCAGCTGCTCCCTTTGCCTGGAGCAGGAGCACAGCAGCATCCCCGGGGGGTGGCACAGATGTCCCAGGCCACCTCTGGCTTGTCCCTGTGCCACGAGANAGGGGGTGGCACAGACGTCCCAGCAGAGCCAGCACGGTGCTGGAAGGACAGGCCACTGCTGGCTTGTCCCTGTGCCACGAGATCCCTGTGCTGGGAAGGGCCAACCCTGCTGGGAGCCGTGTGAGGAGTCCCCGTTCTTGTAAGGCAGAGACATAAGCAACTGAAAGGACAAATAATTTCCCAGTGATTTGTTTTCTAATGAGCAGTGGGTTGCAATTAAGAGGGTATTCATTCTAAAGAAATTAACTGTTCTCCAACAGGGAAGAAAAAAACTGGTTTATAGTTTCAATCTTCAAATTTTGACAAGCTAATCCGTAGAGTGAAATAATAATGGGGGGAGTGCTAGAGACTTCTTATAAAAACTCCAGGAAAAATGAATGAACTCCAAGGAATTGGGAAGCACCACAGCTGAAGCGGTGGCTGTGCAGAGGGGACCCGAACCCCTCGGTGTGGTGGGGAAGGGAAAGACGCCCGTGGGTGCTGCCAGCCCAGGGTGGATCCGTCTGGGACTGCAGCCGGTGTGGGTACACGAGAACACAAATGTACAGTTTATTCACATATCCATTGTGGCTCATCCTAGGGCTGATTTGAGAGGAAATAAAAGGCCACATATTGAGATACTCGCAGCATTTAAGGAAACACATGAACACAGCAGCAATATTTGCACTGTTTTCCCTTACTGGAAGAAAAGCGGAGGGGTTTTATCTGTATATTATACATTTTTAAAAGACTCTAAGTGTGATCCAGGATATTAGACACTATTCAGCTTCACACAGGTATCTGGCAAAATGGTTTAAACATTTATTAAATATAGAATGATAAAATACCTTGAAGATCACATCCAATCAACACAGTTTCTGCTGTGGAAAATCATGTCTCATTAATCTGTTAGAATACTTTGAACCTACCAATATATAAATGGATAAAAGAGAATATCTTGACATATTTTTAGACTTTCAAAAGGCTTTTAATGAGGTCTTCCCACAGGATTTCTTAGGAAACAAGATAAAAATGGGGGTAAGAGATACAGTAACATTATGAATCAATAAGATGGACTAAGAGGAAGGAAACAAAAGTGGAAGACAGTCAATGTAAAGGGTCACTAGCAGTGTGCTGCCTGCTTACACACTCAATCTAATGGCATTAATGGATTAATTACTGGCCTGGAAAAGGAAGCAGGGGTATAGATTAGTTAAATTCAGAAAAGATGAAAGAAATTCTGAGAAATTTGGCGGAGGCAGAAGCATGAGAGATAGTTAATGAAGGCTGATGTTGATAAATATGAACGCCCTAAACCCCAACACGTAACTGACCAGTGTGAAAGCTGCTCCTCGCAGAGCCCTTGAACAACCTGTGTCCAAAGCCAGACGGAAAATGAGAGGTCAGGGGCTCAGAGGATGGGGATGGGAAGAGAAAATATCAAACTGGTGTTATATTGTTAACATATTATAATGTGTTAATATTAAATATTAGCTGGTGGAGCTCCTGAGGATGCAGGGGAAGCGCGCCGTGCTGCGGTGCAGCGGGGGTCTCTGAAAGGTGCTGAGAGCACAGAGGGAAATGAGCCAGGCTCTGGGGAGCTCACTCGGAAGAGAGTGAAACCATGGTGGGTGTGATCAGGACAGGCAGAACCAGGAGCTGCCCACACTGCCCTCCCCAGCACAGGGAACACTGAAGGGAAATTTGAAATAATGAGGAATAAAGTTTTCACATGAGGTGGAGGGGTGCTCCTCACAGAGAGACTGCAGGAGCCCTCAGCTAAGGGATCCCTCAGGGAAGGGATCTCTGTGTGCCCAGCAGGCGGAGATCCCTTCCCTGCTCCCCCAGGGGATTGCCCTGGGAAGGGGAGGCTGTGGCAGTGATGCCTGAACCCTGCGGCTCTGGGAATGCAGACCCAAACCCTGACTGCACAGCACCAGCACAGGCAATTCTATCCGCAGGCTTTGGGATTTACAAAGCTTAATGCTGCGTGGTTAGTTTTCTAGATAGTTTCTCTTATTGCTGTTCTGGAAATCCATTCCAATTAGACACCGACATTCAGGCTTCCCATCCAGGCAGTGGGACGCAGTGTGCAGGGGTGACACTGAGTGGTCCCTGCAGGTGCAGTCTTACAAGCATGGCTCACCTCCACAGGCAGTTTATAATAATCATACTTCTCATGAAGCTCGAGTTCCACTGCCTCCAAATTAGATCTCAGCACTTAAAAAAAGAAAGGTAAAAGGAGGAAAATCAATGCAAACCCCGTTCCTCCCTCTCCTCGTTCCTCCTGCCATCGCCCACAGTGTCCCTGCCATGGGGTGGGGGCTGTGGGGGTTCGGGCAGGGCCCCAGGACCCGGCAGCCTTTTGGAGGCAGCAGCTGCCCAGCACAGACCCAGTTTGCCCAGTGCCAGCCCAGTGCCCCGGCAGGGCCACCCTGCAGACCACTGCTGCGCTCGGAGCGCTCGGGCAGCTTAACTGTCTTGTTAAATATAAATGGGCTGGTGATTTCTTAAAACTGGAAGAGTGTGGAAAGCCATTAGGAAGAGGATAATACCAGTGGTATTTAAAAATTAAAATCGGCTGCAGCCAATCCCAGCAGCAGCAGCTTTGTCCTTTGGAGCCTGACTTTGACAGTCGCTCATGGATGCTATAAACACAGGGCTGTGCTTGCAGCCAGGCAATAAAGTGACTGGTGCATTTCTTTTTGCTTTATACACCACTGTATTGATTTTGTAGTTTATTTTTTCTTGGAGGAGAAACTAAGGTATTGCGATTTCATTTAGGTACTGCATTATAATTTCCCTGATGATTTTGTCAAATGTTCCTGGAGGAGAACACCTTCTCCTGGCGAGCAGGATTCAAAGACACCAAGCCGACTAATCCATACCTAATTGGATGAAATCGTTATGCACTTTCCCTCCTTTTGGAGGTTTTTTCAGAGTTCCCAGTTCCTTAGGGATCCTAAAAGCCACTGAAGAGGTTATTATAGTATGTCCTCGGGGATGTTTAATACCCTAGCCCTGTTCAGACATGCAAATAATCTAATTCAAAAGCCTCCTAATTAGCAAGCCAGCTACAGTTCTGGATAAGGGGAGAGAGAGAGGGGGAGAGAGAGAGATCTAAAAGGACGGTGCTTTTTCCTTTTATAGGCTGCTATTGTGCAAAAGGCAGCATAATGGATAAAAAGTAATTGTTCTGATTTTAATTGCGATCCACTATTTATAGTTTTGTTCTGTCATCTGAATAATGAGGGGATTTTGTTCCTGCAGCTCACGCTAAACACGCTGCAACTGCGTCTACACAGGATGCAGCGAGCGCCTGGCGTCTCCTCTTGGAAGCACAATCTTGCCTAGCAGAGATGGTCCAAGTAAAGGATGTTAAGCTCGTTAATGAATTAGCCATTTAATTGACATAATTAGGGATAATTATTTTCTTTTAATCTATTGCCAATTTTAGGACAATTAGACTAAACAACGGTGAAGCAGATCACAGAGGGTCCTGTGCAATCCCGGCGGGCGCTCTTGCCCTAAATGGAATGGTTTAAATATCAGGATGTGCAGGTGGATGGGGCCGAGGGTGGCTCCTGGCTCAGCTCCCTGGCCCTAAGGAGGAGACGGGGCAGCCTGCACACCCAGCTCTGCTGACGGGGCCCTGCTCACTGCAAACAGCTCCTCACCCGGCGGTGCCACGGTCCCCACTAGCCAGCAGAGCTCGTTCGTGCTGCTGGGAGCTCTGCACCCAGGCTGGAGCTGCACTGCTCTGTGCTGCCAAGTCCAGACAAAGATTAAATTTATAAAGACCTGCTCAGTCAGCTGGTGCAGGAGCACAGCGATACCTGGATCCATGAGGAACAAAGTGCAGAGAAAACCGAACGCAGCACTGAGGCCAAGCAGAGCAGGAGCATCACAAAGGTTGCCAGGTCCCCGGGGGCTCCAGGGCAGATGCAGCGCTGCCCTCGGAGGAGGCAGGAGCAGGACCCTGATGAACCTCAAGCATCAGGGCTGGCTAAAGCCTTCCTCTCCCCGCAGTGTTCAGGTGCCCCAGGGGGACAGGGAGGTGCAGGGGACGGGACCGGCTGTCCTGGCTCCAGCACCAGCAGGGACCATCACCAGGAGTCTGCGGCTGAGCCTCACGTCCCCCGTTTTGAGTGCTGAGCTCCCCACACGCCCCAGGGCTGGTGCTCCTCCCATCCTGCGTTGCTCCCGCGGCCCTTGCACCAGCAGCTCCCGGCCCGGGGCTCAGGGAGTGGCAGCCAGAGCAGCCTCCTGCCCCCCGCCCCTTTGTCCCGCACCCTGCGGCCCCAATTCCGCTCTCTGTGCGCACCGAGGGGCTCGGGCTGAGCGCACCGAGGGGCTCGGGCTGAGCGCAGGGCTTGCCAAGCCCGTGTCCCCCAGTGCTGCTCACTCTGCCGCACGTGGCACCGCTCGTCACTTCATTATCCTATTAGAGACCCACACAGCACCTGCTCAATTGGAGCCTCGTGTGCTGGCAATTAATATGTTATGCCCTGATTAATTAGCAGGGTTAATTATGATTGCTGTTGCTTAAACCTATGTAGAGAGAGACGGCATCATGTTGCTGCGACTTGCGGAGCCGAGGATGCGCCCCTGGGAATTGGGACTGGCGGGTGCGAGCAGCAGCCACCCCAGGGGACCCCCGCCCCGGCTCCGCTGCCCCCCGAGCCCGGCAGTCCCAGCCCTGCTGGCCCAACTAGCCAGTCCCTCCAGGGTGGCACCTCCCACCTCCCTCGGGGACCGCAGCCCGGCAGCTGATCCTGCGGGCACTGAGGGCACCGTGGCCTCTTATGGCTTTGCTCACGTTTTACCCAGCGTAACTTAAAAATGAATTATTTACAAATATGAGAGCAGTCACCAGACTGGTACCAACCCCGATCTCGACAGATTCTCTGGGCTTTCCCTGTGCTCAGGAATTTCTGCCCCCTTTTCCCAGGCAGGCATCGGTGCCCAGAGCCGCGGGCAGCTCCAGCTCGGTGGAGAGTGCTGGGCAAGGGCAGCACAGCCGCGGCTCCAGGGGCTGCTCAGGAGGGATTCCTCAGCTTCACAGTCACAAAAGCTGGCTGAGAACCACGGGGCAGGCTCCAATCTGGCACACAGCTGAGCATCTCCCATTTCCCATTAAGGTTTTGATTTGTCTGTGCATGAAATAGTGAGACTTGGGGTCTTTTTGGCAGTTGTGAGTGAGAGATGACCACCCTTCTCATTGACTTATCCCTTTGAAGCTATCATCACTCATTTCTCTTGGGAAGAGAATGTGAGGCACTGGTAAATAATATAGGGTTGTGTATTTCTTTATCTCCCATAGTGTGTTGTCTCCTACATGCTGTTCTGTTCTAACAACATCCATCAAGACAAATGCATACCTGAGAACAGCCTCCCTCAAACCTCAGAAATCTGTTTCTGAGGTCACCAACTATACAGAAAAGACAAAGAAGAAACAAGAAGGAAATTGCACAAACAATTAAACATTTTTTTTCCAGAGACAGGGAGGACTCCCCTTGTCTGCACGAGGCAAGCACCAAAATAAGAATGCCACATCTCAAACACAAGGCAATCTATTATTCTCAGAGCAGTAACATGATACATTATCAGCCACCTTATCCTAGCAAAATGTATCATTACCTGCACTTTCTGCACTTTCCAGATCAATCCACTTTAAAAATGTAGTAATATAGAAGGGTATTAGGTACTAGAAAACTCATTATGAAAATGGCGCACTCAAATTCTTTAAAGGTGATATTTCATAAAATATACTATGCCTAGCTCTTGGCTCAATCATTCTTTTTAATAGCTCCATAGCAGCCAGAAAATAAAGTATTCATGAAGATTGAAGAAGATGATCCCATGAACTTCAATTTAATTGGTGCAAATTAAAACGATCCATCTTTTCACGCTGCCCGTCTATCTCCAATCATCAGTGCACCGCACGTCCAGCACCCTGATTACAATTATCTTTTAATAGGAAAACTTGTCACTTTTTGTGTGATTTACATAAGCTTGCACAAACTTACTGGTATCATTTAGGGTTGGAATGTATGAATTTTTTTTTTCCATTCAAGTCCCCTGATATAGTTGTGGGAGGGGGGGCCCAGAGGTGAGGTGAGCTCTTGGCGGGGGGCTCATTTACTGCACTTAAAGCCTGGACTGGTGCGAGAAGAATGCCAGAACGAAGCCTTCAATACATCTTCATCCAGCAGGCCTCCCCCCAAAGAAGTGCTAATGCAGTCAGATTTCATGGTGTCTCTGCAATGACCATTGCAATTACAATACAAAAACCTAGATGACATTTTGACTTTTAATTAGGAGGGAAATGATGCTGGTCCCTGCTGATGGCTCTCTCTCTCCCTCCGACTGCTCCTAGCACTCCCATCCTGAGAAGGTACCCTGCAGGGTTTAATAAGCCATCAAATCATAGTGGTGTGGGACGTATTCTCAAGAGTTCAAATAAAATTACCATAAATGTATGTTTACTGTTCCTGGCCTAGTGTCTGGGATCTGGCTGAGGGCCCTCCAGCCAGCAGCAGCACAAAGCACCCACAGTATTAATTATTGGTACTATCATTATTACTATTTCCTTTGTGATGACCACAATCCAACGGCGAGGACGCTGCGGAATGATTCATTGCCTCAAGCCATTTACGTATAATATGTTTCAATTTTTTTCCCTTATCTTTGAAAGGCAACCCTCCTTATCACAGATGGCTTCTCTCGCTTAAGATGTTGGGAGATTTAGCTCTGTCTTCTGAGGCTGGGTTTTCCTATGCATGGAAATAATGAGCATTGTTTAGCTGCTGTCCGTGTGTTCCCTGATAGCGCCCACCTGAAAGCAGAGCACAGGAACCCGCAGAGCAGCCTGCGCCTTCCCCATGTCCCACTGAACCCACTTACACGCCCACTGAAGCACGTGGGCACAGTTTTTAATAAGCTCTAATTTCCAACTCCCTCTCCTCCCCAGGCCAGAAGCAGCGCAGCCGCCTCGCCGAGGCCCCGAGGAGGTCATCAGCCTGCGAGTATTAAACTTTTTAGCACATCCACTGCAGAGCAATTTTTAGGACTCCTTTGCTGGCGGAGTTCAAATGAAACTCATGGCTGATCTCATTAAGCACTTGTCTCATTTTGGTGCATGAATATTAAACAGGAACATGTGTGAGCAGGACGCTGCAGAAAGAACATTTTTGCTCTCAGCAGCGCCTGACGCAGCTGCCGGCACGGCCGCGCTGACGTCCCGGGGGTCCAGCCCTTCCTCCCGCAGCGCTGGGGCAGCTCTGGAGCTGCTGCCCTAAGGCAGATGTTCTCTGTGCCCCGAGCTGCTGCCGGAGGAGGAGCGTGGGCAGCGTGAGGGCGGCAGTCCTGGGGTGGAGGGTATTTGGGAGGGTGTGCCATGGCAGAAGAACCCTCCACACCTTCCCTGCACCAGGAGGGTCACTGAGGAGCAACCATGGGGCAGTGGCAATGGGGGCAGCCCAGCCTCCCTTCCTCCCGCACCTCAGGTGTCCCACTGCTGCCCAGGCAGCTCCCCAGAGCTCTCCCCATCAGTCTTTTGTCACAGCAAACACCACCGGTCACTGTGACCCAAATAAACTCCAATCCACTTGATCTATCAGGGAAACATGCGGTGCTGACCTGCCATAAATCCCGGGGTGGCGGGAGTGGTGCCCACACCCAGTCCCTCCTGGCCCTGGCCGGCCGCCCACCTGCCGCGCTCCCCGGTAAGCAGGTAATCATGAGCTGCCACCGAAAGGTGACCCATTACCGTGATGGATTTGGTGTGAAAAACAAATGGACTGAGACCTGCGGATTGCTGTCCTTACTGCACCTTGGCCTTTTGTTCTGTCATATCAATATCCGCACGGGGCCTCATTACACGCTGCTCCCGTGCCCTGGCAGGGTCAGCACCGCGGCACAGCTCACCTGGACATGTGGGCACTGCCCGGGCCCTGCTCAGAACACACGGAGTGTACTCACCCTTCCCTCTCCTGCTGGGGCTCAGCCCCCCGATGGTGAACGGGCTGAGTCCCACAGCACCTGGCAGGTGGCTCAGCCCCCCGATGGTGAACGAGCTGAGTCCCAGCTCACCTGGCAGGTGGCTGCCAGCACTGATCCGTGCCCAGAGCACGGCGCAGCCCAAGCACCCCAGCCGTGCTCACCACAGCACCCCGGGAGCTGCTGCAGCTGGGAGTGAGCAGTGTGGGGACGTCTGCCATCACCACAGGGAGGAGGAGGAGAGGGGAGAGCCAGCAGAGCTGACCTTGAGGCTGCCTGAGATTGACCCTGAAGCAGCGAGATTCTCCATTCTGTTCACAGGCACTGTCATCTCTCACCTTGCAGCGAGCGCTCTCCTTGCCCATTTATCATCACAAATGTTTCTATTTAGGCTTATTTGTTTGTACAGTTAAGCCCTGTTACATTTACACCAAGAAGAAGGACAAATTGTGATTTTATCCAATGTTAGATCATATCACTCCTTGCTACAACTTTCACAGCATTAATAAGGATAAAGGGAGACTTTGGAGAAATTCAATAATACAGCACATGTGATAACAGCCCAGCCAAGTGCTCTGGGGAGGGAGTGAATTCCGCAGTGGAGCCGTGGCTGTGGCTGCTCCTTTGTGCCCATCTTGTCTTGTCTTCTCAGGAAGGGATTTCTGCACTGGCTGGATGTGGCAAACAAAATTCCAGCAATGAGGTCTTGCTCATTGTGGAGCATTCGTCTGCCCACTGGAACCCTTCATTCTCTGAACAGTATCTTGCTCTTACACAAAGCACCAGACGCCTGTAGAGTTCCCAGCTCTTCCCACCAGCAGAAATGGGCAGGTTTTTTTTAAAGACAAAAGTGGTGGTAGAAATGTGCCAAAATAATGGCAAGTCTGGGAAAGCAGAGCACACAGTGATGGAGAGTCTCCTTGGGCGTTGGCACCATTTCCCAGTGGGAACTTCCCAGTAGGTGCAAATCTGTACAAAAACCTGCTCTGCTGGGATGAGTGTTTGCTCAGGCTCGTGTTGTCCAGGGCAGGGGCCGGGGCTGTGCCACAGGCTCCCCCTGCTCCCCTCAGCAAAGCACCTGACACTGGGACCAGTGACCTGGGCACTGTCCCTGGGGTCCCCTTTGGACAGTGGCCACCCCGGGGTCCCTTCTGCAGGCGGCCGTGCCAGAGCTCGCTGCCGGCTGCGCCTGCTGGCTTTGGCCTGGGAGCTGCTGCCTCAAACCAATCATCATTTATGTTATCCTTACAGCCGAGGGCACGGACCTTCAATCATTCTTCCTAGTTAGACACAATCATCAGCCAGATTTGTCTTGTTTAGCTGGAATGCGTACACAGTAACTACACAGCCCTGCGGATCCTCCGTGGATGGTTTGCTAAGCCTGCCGAGCGCTCCCCGGCCCCGCTCGGGTTTTCCAGGGCCCGTTTTGGCTCGAGGGCAGCTCTCCTCCACGCCAGCTCGCTTTCTAAGAACGCGGCTGCTGCTTCGGAGCGGATCCAGGCATTTCCAGGAGCAGGGGGCTGTGCCAGCCCTCGGCAGAGCTCAGCCCAGGCAGCCTGCGCTGGTTCTCACCGCGGATCCCGGGGCAGCCCCTCTCTGCCCGCCGGGGCTCGGGGGGCTCTGCGAGTGTCAGCGCCGGCTGCTCGGGGTGCCCCGAGCTGGCAGCTGGTCCTGCGCACCCCGGGGACTCCCTCCCTCCATCCATCCATCCATCCATCCATCCATCCATCCATCCATCCATCCATCCATCCATCCATCCATCCTCATCCCGCTCTGCTCCTGAGCCCGCCGGCTTCACCCGGAGCCCACCTGACAGGGACACTGAGCCCCCGGGTAGGTACAGGGGGTGCAGCCCCTGCTGTCACCCCCACCACGGCTCCTTCCCTACACTCATATATTTTCTATTTTTTTTATGATCAGCTGAAGATTTCTTTTTGCATCTGCCAAGGAACTATTTTCACAAATAAGTATGTAAATCCTCTGTAAATGTATGCTAATTACTTATTTTAATTACAATGTAAATAAGTAATTACTGAATAATTTTAAAGTATTTACATGGGGTTGTGTGATTTAAAAGCTAACTTGTTGGAAGTATAAAAACTATAAATTTTACGGTAATTATGCCACAATTTATACACTGTGGCCAAATACAATTTCCCTGTGCTTCGTAAGAGATAAATAAATACGTAATTCCCCAGTAGTTACTGCAGAATAACAAAACTATTGCATGGTGATTTTTTCTCTTTTGTGAAAAATGCCCATACACCAAACCCATTCCAAGTCAAGATTTTTCACAAGGATAATGAACATTCATCCATGTGATCCTGGGGAAGTTCTGAAGGAGAAGAAGAAGGGAGGATTCTGAAGGGGGTTACTAATAAGGGTGGAAAGATAAAAGGAGGAAAAATGGCACAAGGGCCCCTG
This sequence comes from Pomatostomus ruficeps, assembly GCA_013400735.1. Classification (NCBI taxonomy): domain Eukaryota; kingdom Metazoa; phylum Chordata; class Aves; order Passeriformes; family Timaliidae; genus Pomatostomus; species Pomatostomus ruficeps. The sequence continues at coordinate 24,131 of VYZT01039642.1, forward strand.
GCTCTGCCAGACATTTCTGCCGGGTCGTGGGGGTCTGTGCCATGCCCGGGCTGTGGGTGCAGCGCTCCAGGGACCCCCCAGCCCCGGCCCCCAGCTGTTGTGGCTTCAGCTTCCTGCAAACGCTGATGCAGGAGCAGAGCTCGGCAGGAAATTGGCAATCAAAAGGTGAGTTTATAAACAGTTAAATTATATTTCCTGTGGGGTATTTTTTTATTAATTTCATTGCAATAATACATTAAACACCAGCACTGTGAAAATTAGTGTTAATGAACATTAAATGTGTTGGACAATTTAAATGGTGTGTATATATCACCTCTCTTATTATTGGGATTGGCCCAGTGGTAATATCCTTTTATCGATCCTCTGCCTTTCTCCTTGCCTCCGTCCCTGTGGAAGTGGCCATGAAGGACACTGGAAGCACAGAGCTATCAGAGACATAATCTTTTAGCACTTTAATAACACCGCGAGCAGCCATCACCCACCAGCCCTTAATAACTGTCTCCGTCAGCTCTTTAGAATTTGCAGATTGCAGGGTCCTTCTAAATCTTCCCTGAAAAGGCCGGGAGCATCCGCGAGCTCCCCGGGGCGCTCCCGCACCTCCCTGGCCGGGCAGGGTTCCCGCACGCCGCCTCCTCCCGAAATAGCTCCTGCGCGGTCTATTTAGGGCTGGGAGGACACGGGGATCTATAAATAGAGCTGGGCTGCGGCGTGGGGCTGTGCCCGAGCCTGTGCCGCGCTGCGGCCCCGGAGCCGCCGGTGCCGAGGGAGCGCAGCCCCGGGAGCCGCTCCGGGAGCCGCCGGTGCCGAGGTTCTCCCGGGAGCGCAGCCCCGGTGCTGAGGTTCGCTCGGGAGCCGCCAGTGCCCCGGTGCTGAGGTTCGCTCGGGAGCCGCCAGTGCCCCGGTGCTGAGGTTCGCTCGGNGGGAGCCGCTCCGGGAGCCGCCGGTGCCGAGGTTCTCCCGGGAGCGCAGCCCCGGTGCTGAGGTTCGCTCGGGAGCCGCCAGTGCCCCGGTGCTGAGGTTCGCTCGGGAGCGCAGCCCCGGCGCTGAGGTTCGCTCGGGAGCGCAGCCCCGGCGCTGAGGTTCGCTCGGGAGCGCAGCCCCGGTGCTGAGGTTCGCTCGGGAGCGCAGCGCTGCCGGAGCCGCCCCGGGCGGGAGGCGGCCGCTGCCCCCCCGGCACTGCCGAACGCGGGTTCCTGGGCGGCACCGCCCGCGTGTGGCATCCCCCGGTCCTTCAGCACCTCTTGTCCCCGCTGCCACAGGGCCCCCGAGGTGGCGCTGGGTGTCACCCCGCTCTCATCTCTCGGCTCCAGCTGCAACCCCAGCACTGCCCCAGACAAGCTGCACCTCTTCGGTGTCACTTCAGTCCCCACGTCCAGAGACGTTTAAAATCCTGCACGCCCTGGGTCCCGCATCAGCACCGGCCGCAGCCAGGGCCAGGTGTGCACGGAACCCGTGGGGTTTGGAGCAGTAGCGGGAGGCCCTGGCACAGAGCAGCCGTGCCTGCCCCTGGATCCCTGGAATTGTTCAAGACCAGGTTGGACGGGGCTTGGAGCAGCCTGAGACAGTGGAAGGTGTCCCTGCCCCTGGCCGGGGTGTGGGATGAGATCAGGTTTGAGGTGCTTCCAGTCCAAACCAGTCTGATTTGATGGTTCAATGAAACAATACAAACCCAGAGCCTCGCCCGGGGCTCCCAGAGCTCAGCCTCAGGGCTCTGTATCTGCTCAAAGATTTTCCTTCCAGCCAGCAGGCAGTGGGTGACCCTGGATCAGGCACATCCAGCTCTGGGAGCAGAATTGAGAATTTCCTCAGCGATGTAACAGCAGAGCTTCGCAAATGCAGGTTAAACCACCTGCACGCTCCTGCTGCAGGGATGTGCTAATATCCCCAACGGGGAGCCGGGTATTTTTATGCCTCTGCACTCATCTTACATCTGAGTTTCACTAATAACTAGATTTATGCAGTGGCACAGCTTTAAAAGAACAGGTTAAGGGGAAAATTGATCTGTATTCAGGAATGCCAAGTAGCTGGATTAAGATGCTCTTTCCCACCCGGAACACTCAGCATTTCCATGGCCTTGCACGTGTTCCAGGCACGGGCCCCACTGCGCTGCTTTCCTGCTGGATTACATAGCTATTCCAAAGGATTGTAAAAAATTAATGATCAAATGGCTGCGAGGTCTGTGGGATGGGGAATGCTCCATCCACCACCATCTCTCCACAGCTGGAATCAGTTTCACTGCAGAACGCACTGGAGGAGGAGCACAGACAGCCTGAGAGCTCTTCCCACCGAACTCTGGCAGGTTTTCAGAGATTTGTGAAAGGTCCTTTCTGAGGGCTGGGCGAGACCCTTCCAAGCCTTTTGTCTGGAACGGGAAGGAGCACAGTGGGTCCTTTGAGGAGGCTGTTACAAAAATTGCTGACACAACAGCCCTGTCTGCTCCAAACCTGTCCGCAGATACGGAATTCCTAAAATTATCTCCCTGGCTCCTGGAGCATTATCTGCTTGTTCAGGGCTCTGCTCAGGGCTTAGGAGGGGGAAGCTCCAGCCAACCCTGCCCAGGAATGGCTGCAGGGCTGGGGTTGCAGCCATTGCCTGACAGCACAGGCGGCATTTTAATTGCATTTTTTCTAAATTTCTGTTTTGTAAAGAATTCAATTTGGTTTATTGTTTGCGATTCATATCCAATGTTGCAGAGTAAATTTAATACACAGTGGTTACACTTGAAAGTGGTCTGGTTAATAAAATGCATAAAAATAAATAGGAAAATCAATGCTTTTGTTAATATTCTGTCATTTTTACACATTTTAAAATTCATAGCAGCTCTAAGAGCACAGCACAAGTGTAGTGGGCTCTGGTTTGGTAAAAAGCTGAAATTCTGAGCAGACAAAAATATTCTTTGAAAGTGAGATTAGAGAGTCAGGACACTGTTTTGGGCAAAAAATGTAATTTTTGATGGTATTGGCCTGGCTATGGCTTTGCAGTTTGCATTTCTTCCATCCACAGAGGGGAAAAATATTCTGTCAGAATAATATAGGGAAAATTAAAAGTAAATAAACCAAAAATTTTGGAACTTGACTCCTGGAAATCTACCCCACCCGTGGTTAAGATTCCCCCTCTAAAATTCAGGCAATTAGAGAGGTAACTCCTCCCGTGTCTGCAAACATGGAGATCCACAATAAGACAGAGGCTGGAGGAGGAAATCCCATTTTCTTTGTGACTTTTAAAACCACACAGTGTTAACAGCCACATGGAAAATCTTTCTCATTAACACCTAGGGCTCAGGGGAAATGTTGTCGACGAACGCCTTATTGCATATAACCCCAAACCCTTTAGGACCTTGAGACGCTCAGACGAACTGGAGTAATGACCTGGAAATAGTCCTCTGGGCCTGCTGCAATAATGATGTGGCTGGCTGTATTTTTTTAATATGAGGAAAGAGATTAAAGAAAATAACAGCCCTGCTTGACTCGTTCATTATTACCGAGGTGAAGTGACCACTAAGAAATGATGACAGAAACCTTGCTCACCAGTCACCAGGCCCAAATGGGGCTGGGGAGGTTTCCGACACAGCCCGCCTGAAGGCAGCATAATAAATTCAGACATTATCTGATATGGATGTATCATAATGAAAAATAAATTTGCAAAACAGTCTGATATGAGTTAATCCATAAAGTATTTTATTACTTCATTTTCTTACATTGAATCCATCATGCATTTTTCTGGCAGCACATTTTTAATTACTTTTAATTTAAATATATGCATCCGCTGCTCAGATTGGTTTTGACACCAGTTAAAAAAAATAAAAATAAAATAAAGCAAGCAGTTATTGTCCCTCTGCACCATGCTCCTTCCCTGCAGACAGTGCAGTGCTCAGCCAGGGCTTGGCACAGGCGCTGTCACCACTGAGGCTCTGTCCCCAAGCCCCAGCGAGGCTGCCAAGGGCGAGCTGGGTGCCCACAGCTCCTTCCTCTTCACTCCCATCTTGAGATGGGACTGCGACAACTCCTCCTCCTCCAAAGCAGCTCCAGTGGCTCCGGCGGGCAGAGGGGCTGCCCCTCACCAGCTGTGCCCGGGCAGCGGCCGCAGCGCCGGGCGAGGGCTCGGGGCCGAACGGGCACGCTGGGTGCATTCATTACTACTGATGCAAAAATGACCATTAAGGAATGGTGACAGGGCCCTGCTCATTTGTGGCTGGGACAAAGCGCTGCTGCCCGGGGCTGCCTAATGAAATCTGAAACCATCACATTTATTTGTCATATGGGTGTAACACATTTGCTGAGCGGTCTAATAAATGTAATAATCCAAATATTCCTCCAGTTCTTTTAGAAGAAATACATCTATTGCCCATGAAGCCTTCTGATAACATTTCTTAACCAGTTCCCTGCCTGTCCTGTCCCCTCACCCTGCTGGGAGAGGGTAGCGGCCACCAGGAGTGGAAGCCCAAACTCTCCTCGGGAGTCTGCAAATCTGCGAGGGGCTCCCTCAGCAGCACTGGCAGTTGGCCACTGTCCCAGGCTGCTCCCAGCCCCATCCAGCCTGGCCTTGGGCACTGCCAGGGATCCAGGGACAGCCACAGCCTCTCTGGGCACCCTGTGCCAGGGCCTCCCCATCCTCACCCTTCCAGGGAGGAACTTCTTCATCACGTGTAATCTGAACCTGCTCTTTCAGCTGGAGTCCCACCGTGCTGTGCCACTCTGTGCCACTCCGTGCTGTGCCACTCTGTGCCACTCCATGCTGTGCTGCCCCAGCTGCTCTCCCTGCCCATGCTGAAGGCTGTGCCAGGCTCTGGCTTCTCCACAGTCCCTTCCCATAACCAGAGGATTTCACACGCCTGAGACACGGGGCTGGCGATGCTGGCGGAAGCGGGAGGCAGACCCCTGTGTTAGCAGAGTGTGAGCCAGCATTTCACACACCACCACGCCAAACAGAACTTTGATATGCTGAGCAAATATTGAATTCTATTGGTTTAATTTAATTAAAATTTATTAACCTTTTATTAAACATATACCCTCATTAAAATTCTCATTCCTGTCTCCTGCAACAGCCCAGCCATATTCTCATTTCCAAGCTCATTAAATATCACCCAAAGAAAACCTATTTCTTAAGCACTGATTGTTGATAAACTATAATATTAACCCGGGCATGTCCCAGAGACTTGGGAAAGGAGACAAAATGAAATCCAAACATGAGTCCTGGTGCTGCTGTTTGGAGAGGAATCTGGACAGGCACAGAGGTGCAGGCTCAGCTCTGCTGGGCACAGGGACGTGTGCGAGTGCAGCCGGGCTCTGGGACAGCGCCCAGCACAGCCCCAGCCCCTGGAGCTCAGGGCCCGGTGTCCAAGTGGCCGAGGCACGTCCAGCCCATCCTGTGACGGCCGTGCTCAGACCGGTGCCACCACTGCCTCCTGCCCATGGGTGACCCTGTGCTGGGCTGGTGTGGCTCAGCTGCTGTCCCCGGCTGTGTCACCGCTCCCTGATGTACCCAGCTCCTTTGGCTCATTCTCCAGGGAATTCCCCTCTCCCGACCATGTACCTATGGCCCCCGTGCCCGGTCACCCCTCAGGTCACAGCCAGCCCTCTGCTCTCACACCATAGTCCCCCAGCGCGGAGTCACCACCACACCCCGAGCAGGGTGGCAGCGCCCAGGAGCCCCCAGCCCCTGCCAGGCTGACCCCTCCACCTGGCCTGGCGACAGCAGAGCCATTCCTCAGCAGAGCCGGGAAGCAGCACTCGGGCAGGAGCGGGGCAGAGGGTCAAATGGTTGGAGCCCTCATGAATATGGAGCAGCGCGGAGCAGATAATTGATTTCAGGGGAGCGGGAAGGGCCGAGCGTGACAGAGGTCAGCGGGACAGAGGGATCTCTCAGAAAGGGCAGCACAGAGAGCAGCTGCACCGCTCGCAGCAGGGAGGGGGGACTGCAGAGACCAAAACGGGCTCTGTGCAGCGCGTTCTGGCGTGCTCAGGTCTCAGCTCCACCTTCACCCGGAACATCTCTAGCAGCAAACACTTCTCCAAAAATTGTGAGACTCCAGGAATTCGGACAGAATCATTGTGTTGTTTTGTTCCCTTTGCAAAGCCAAGTCTCATTTCAGCATCTGGGGATGGCTTTGGAAATCTTGTCCTCTGTGTTCCTGGAGCTTTGCTCTGTGACGTCATGTGCTGTCTACCACAAGTCCCAGTCAAACATGTCCGCTGTGATGGCACCTTGGGCCTTCCCCTGACCCCAGCCCATTCTCTTTTTGACTATTGAAATTCCCAGTTTTCCAGTGGTACAAGGATCAGGTCTTAAAATCCACACCTGTCTCCTCCAAATCACAAAACGAGGGGAAGAGCTCGCCCTGCTGCAGGTGCCAGGGAAGCTGGTGCCACGCTCAGCTCACCGTGGAGCTACGGCTGCCACTCAGTGAGTGGCCACTGGCCAGAGGCTGCCACTGGCCACGGTGCAGGTCTGGGACCTGCCCTCAGGATGCTGCTGGCCTGGTGCACAGCGTGACCTTGCTCAGCACAGACCAATTCACGTGCAGTAGCTGTAAAGAAAAGATATGTTAATTGTGTCACATAAAATCTGTGATTACTCTGGCTAATCTGTCAAAGCTGGGAAATATTGACTGTTGTGGAAGGAGACCATTTGCTGCCGCATCTGTGGAGCTGAGGCGGACGCCGAGTGCTCCTGGCCATGGAGAGCACCTGCAGGGAGGGGGAGCAGAGCCACAGGGAGGGCCAGAGGCTGCGGGGCTCTGGGGAAGGGCTGCAGCGGGTCCAGCAGAGCAGGGGCAGTTTGGGATGTGTTATTCCAAAGAACAGGGCTCACTCATCCTTATCAACAGCCTGGCTGTGGTGGTGATCCAGCAGTGGCCAAAGACAGGTGCTCAGTAGCCACGAGAGGGGCCAGAGAGGTCTGGAGGAGGCCGTGGGATGCTGCTGTGCTGAGAACCCCAGAGCTCAGGCGCTGCAGAGCGCAGCCGGCGCCGGCACTGAGCAAACTCCTCTCTGCTGCAGCTGCAGCCCAGGAGAGGAGCCCAGGGTCTGTGAGGAGCTCCTCACTTGTTTGCTTTCAGGCTGCTCTGAATCTGACATCTCTGCCTGGAGCCTGCAAAAGCTGCTCAGGACATTTTTGGCACTTTCATCCCATCACAGCAGAACGGCCCAAGCCTGTAAAGGAGGTTTTTATTGATACACGCCGGGTATGTGTATATCACTTGTGGCGTCATCCTACCCCTGTTAATAAGATTAAAAGCCACTGCTTGCAGGTGCCAGGCTTACCAAATCATTACCTGCTGTATATTAAGTGTTTAATTGCATAAAATGACATCATGTTTATCTCTGCAGCATTAGCATCTCGTCGGCGGTGTCACAGCGGTAAACACGCGTGATATCATCAGTCTTACGGGGACTTAAAATCAATTGCTCTCCCTGCACCCTCTTGTACAGAGAGGAGCACAATACATTAATGAACTTGAGCAAGAACCTAAGTGACAAGATGAAACAGCATAAATAATATCACTTAAAATGTGTTATCTATAACAATGAAGTGTCTCAAATAATAGAATTATGGATTCCAAAGAGGAGAGCAAGTTATTGAAATTCACACCATGGGAGCATCAGTGTGTGCTCATCAACAAAATCACCTATAAATTAATCTGATTTAATGCTGGATGTAGGTTGTATAAGACACTAACATCACTAATCAGCTTTATTTTATAAACATGTCCCATTTTACAATCTATTTCCCTTCATAACTTGACTAAGCAAGAATTTAAGATGTGGGTCAAAAATTTTTCCCCTTGCCTTATGATAATTTCACTTAGGCCCTTGTAAACAGTTCTTTTGGCAACTTATTAGTCCCATTATTTCAGAATTTTCTTCAATGAACCATTTTTTAGCTATCAAAACATTTAGTTCCAGCTGACTTCAATGATATAGACTTCAGACCAACTGAATTTATGAGTTTAACAAGATTACATAGTCAAATAGCCGTTCCTTACCAAGTTCATATTTCTAAATAAACTGTCAAGGTACAGGCCAGAACAAAGTCTATTAGAAGAGGACACGCAGAGTCCATTGACTTTAACTGTATTGATTATGGATAATTATTTGGTCTCTACTGTCTTCTTACATTTTTACAAATTTTCTCTGGGAAGGCTTAAACTTTATTGTTTACTTCTCAAAACGAGGGAGAAGGACAAGGGCAAAAATCCTTTCATGTCCCCTTAACCATCAGGAAATCACGCCGTGCCCCGTGGCGGTGCGGAAGTTGCGGCTATCTTGGAGTGAGAGCATTCATAGCTGGAGGTGGATTATTTGCAAAATCAAAGCCAAGCCGGATGACATTCTGTCAGGATAAACAAACCGTTCAACCACGAGACCATGAGTAGTGACCAGAAAGAAAGGGAATATTTGCACCTCCCGCAGCAGGCGCTGCCAGTGCAGACGGACAAACCCGGCGGCTCCCTGGCGCGGTCACCGCAGCGCTGTGATCCCTGTCCTCCCCACGGGCAGGGGACACCGCGCTCCTTGTCCCTGCCCGTGCAGCCCCCAGCCAGACCCAGCACTGAGACAGTGCAGGGAGCTCCTGCGCCTGACTTGGGGCTGGAGAGGCAATGGGGACATTTCCGCGCCCCCATCCGCAGGAAACCTCCCCCGGACAGGGCTGGGACCCCAGGCTGGGGCTGTCCCTGCAGAGGGGCTGTGCCAGGAGACCCCCAGGGCTCTTCCCCACCCACCCCACACTGGCCATGAGCCACCGGGGCCCCCAGTCCTGCCCGGCCCCCTGACCACCCCACTGGTGGCCGGGTGGGCAGGGACAGCCCGGCTCTGGGGGACCGACCCCCTGCAGTCTGTCCATCCCCAGGGTCACTTCCCAGGGATCAGCTGCCCCTGCCCACACGGGCTCTGTCTGTCTGTGTCTGTCTGTCTGTCTGTCTGTCTGTCTGTCTGTGGGGCTCAGGGACAGCCTGCGGTGCCTCCTGGCAGGGCTCCCACCCTCCCAAGGCAGGACCGGGGGCTCCGGACCCTGTGGGATGGGAGGCACTGAGCCCCAGGGCCCCGCAAGGTCTGTCCAGGCTCGCAGGAGAGCATCTCCCTCCGCCCCAGGGTCCCTCCAGCCCGGCCAGGGTCTCCTCCTCACGGCCGTGTCGCTCTCACCATTGGGGGTCACTGTTCCAACAAAAGCTGCGGCTCCGCTGCTTTCTCCGATTATTAAAAACAATATTTCTGCTACAGCTGTTTCCTGGTTTGGCTGATATGTTAAGCTAGAATGAAAGGGTTTGTTGGGAATTTTTTTTCTCATTTACAGCAACTTCCTTAACTTCACTTTGAATTTCCTTTAAACTCTGATGAAATACAGTTCATCTGCCACCAAAACCTGAACCAAAATGATGTGAAAAAGAACCCACAAAAGGGTTTTTATGAGATCTCATTCTCCCTGCACAGGCAGCCCTGATCAGGGACTGTAGGCAAGGAAATAATTTCTTTTAAATGAGTGTCTGGTTCCCTTTATATTTTTTTCTTTCGCTTCAGATTGCAAGGGAAAAAACCCAAGGTGTCAATCAGCTTTAAAACAGTTGAGCTGATCTTATTTCTTCTCTGTACTGTATTCAAGCCAAACATTCCCTGAATAGAAAAAGCATAGAAAACTCATAATAGCTAAATTGGTGCTTTTAAAGCCCAAATTTAACATGCTTCCTCGGGGACATTTTCCCAGCACAGAGGAAAACAAATATATGTGCTTTAGTGTCTGTTATAGAGGTTAAAATCTGCACCTATTCTTTCTTACACCCAGGAGAGGCCAGGGTGGATTTCGGGTGGGAGAGGAGGCAGGCGGCAGGAGAGGCAGGGAGAGGGAATTTCTCTGGAACGCAGCGCCGGCCACAGCCAGGTGATTCATTTCAGAAGTGACACCATTTTTGTGAGAAACAGGGAAGATCTACAGCATTTTCCTTTTGAACTCCATAGATAGTGGAAAGGAAGCTGTTTCTCTTTTCTTTGTATTTAATTTTTAACTCCAGGTGTTGGCTGGCTGGTGCTGCAGCGGGAGGCGGATGCTCATCTGGGAGGTGTGAGGGTGAGGCTGCAGGACTGGCCCTGGGGTGGCCTCGTGATGCTCTGGGGAGGTTCCAACACCTTTAGTCCTGGCTGACCTTGGCACTGGAAGGCTCAGAGCCGGGTTGGAGCAAGCCCGCAGGCTGTGCTCTCACCACGTTTGCTCCTTTGGTTGTACCTGGGGTCCTCAGCAGCTGTTCCACCTCCTCCGCCACCACCTCTTCCTCTTCCTCTTCCTCTTAGCAGTCGTCCCCGCAGTGTCATCCCTTGTCCTGCACCCCCACCTGACTCGGTTCAGCATTCTGGGAGAGGGGGAGTCGTTAAAGTCCATCAGTCAGGGGGCCTGGCTGTGTCCTCCTGCGGCTGAGGAAGAGGTGGAGGGAGGCAGAGCAGCAGCAGCAGCGGCCCTGGGCAGGGGTGATGCCTGTGGGTGCTGCCTGCAGGCTGGGGATGGTTCCCTGGTGGTCCCTCTCTGGCAGGAGCCGTTGGATTCCTTGAGAGAGGGCAGGAGCAGCAGAAAAGGTGCAGCAGTGATTAGATCAGAGCGTCTGACTGCAGCCCCCGGGTCCTTCTCTGTAATTAGGGAATAACATGTGAGCACGGGCACTGCTGGTAGCTCTCTGTTTTTAATCTGCTTGCTTTCATTTTTCATATATTAATTCTTCCCTTTTAGCTCTGGTGATGTTTTTCCTTTGTCCCTCTCATCTGTCCCTTCATTAGCCTCCTAGACTTGTTCTCAACTCAGTTTGGGAAACTTCCTTCGCATTTCGCCTGCTAATATCTGCCCTCTCTCCCTCCAGGCAGTCTCCCCCGTACAGTGAATTGGAGAGGTACAAGAGCTGTTGTGAATTACTCCTTGCAGTCAGCTCCTGCACTCCATATTTATTACTGGATTTATTTTATCTGCAGTGATGTGCTGCCGCAGTAACCTGCGTGTCCCAGCTCCAGGGGCTCCTGGCATGGGGTCTGTGGGGGTCCCACGGGCACCCCGAGCCCAGCCCAGCCTTAGCCAGGAGCCCGAGCCTGACCCCAGGAAGATCTGCCTGGTGCCACCTTGGTGGAGAAATTGCTGTGGAAGATTGTCAGGGGTTTTTTTTAAATTTTTAAAAATGCGGTAGAGGTTAATATTGCTTGTTGTGGTGTCCTGGAGCTCGGCAAGGTCTGAATTGTCAGAACCTGTGGCACTCCTGCTTGCAGCAGGCAGTTAATCCATCCTTGGGTTTACTCCTGCTCACAAAGAAGCTGCATCTGCCAGTAGAAAGAGTTTAAAATCACTCTTAGCAGTTGTGCAGAACCTAAAAGTTAAAGTGAGTGGGAGAAGAAGTGGTGGCTGCCTGATATTGGTACTATAACATTTATTTGGGGCAATAAATTGTTTCCTCTCCCTCATCAGTTGTGTTACAGGATCTCTGCTGTGACCTGCCAAACCAGTCTCTCCTCATTTGTGCCACAGGCTGGGAAAGGAGCCGCTGGAGCAGGGAGGAGCAGCAGAGCAGGGCTCTGGGAGCAGCGGGAACCAGGCTGGGGAAGGGGAGCGTGGTGGGAGCACCCAGTCAGCCAAACCCAAACCCCCACCCTCACCTCTGCATTCCTCCGGGTCAAAGGCATTAATGCCTTGGATTCAGCTCTCACCAGTGCCCGAGCTGTGCCTGTAACTGTTCCAGGTGTGTGCATTTCCATGGAAGCCTCTCCAGGCCCAAGGACCCGGGGCCAGGCAGTTTACTGGGTCAGCTGGGGAGGTTTCTGTGCTCACAAAAGCATCCCCAGATTAATTCCTGAACTGCTCTCAGACCTGGGCATCCTGCCTGCAAGGAGGCTATAGCTCGAGCGCTTCAAATTGTATTCCTTCCTTGCCAGCTTTGTTTTGATTCTTTTTATCTTACCTTTAATTTGATTTTAAATATTGTGAGGTGATGGGGAAGGGGGCTCCTTGAGCAGCAGGCAGCTTAGAACTGACACCCAGCACAATTCACTTATTTGCAGCAGGTAAACAGCTGTTCCTGGCACTGCAGCATCGATAAATGTTCAAATTCTTTACAAATATTGGTATAAATCTTCGCAGTTTAAATTAGGACCTAAATGCTTCAAAGCTGGAAGAGAAGACAGGGCCCTCTAGTCAAATGGACTCATTGTTCAGCTAATTCCAGGAGATATCTGGCTACTGGTGTTTTCTTGGTGCATCTCAGTCGAAGATGAATTTAGCCAATTAATCATCAGTTACAAAAAATGATTTTTGTTAATATTTTTTTCCGGATCAATAGATTTTATACAAGAATCTTTCTGCTCGTTAGTTGGAGGGCAGCTCCTTGAAACAAATTCTGCCTGTGATTCTACCTTAAATTCATCAGTAGATATTAAATAGGTCATTGGTGTAATAAGGGCCAAATTTGCTTCTCATAGATCACAGTGGCCAGTGCTCCTAGGGTCTAATTATCCCATATTTGGTCAATAAGCCATTAACATACAGCCATGGATGTTAATAACCATTTCATGAAAAAGTCTTGGTAATTTATGAGATCAACATTGGTTAGGAAAATTAATAAATATTTCATTCGCTAAGATTTATCCGAGGACGTTTCGGTCTGAGGGAGGAAGCACTGGGCTGCGAAAAGGGGGCCCAAGCTCAAATAAAGGAAGAAAGATGGGGTAAAGAAAGCCCAAAAGCCAAGCCCATGGTAGCTGGGTTTAACTTGGGCTAATAAAAATTTACTTCAAATCCTATAGCTAATAAATCCAAAGGGTGTATGAGGGAGTCCAGTAAAACCTGACTTAACATTATGTTAGTGCTATTAACAATATTTATATAGATGTCATTTCAGAGGAGGGTTAAAGCTGCTGAGTTATGGGCTGGGTGCAGGGAGTTGTGTCATGGAGCTGCACGGCTGTGGGCATTCAGGTGCCATCACCTGCCCCTTTTGGGGTGACAAAAGTTTAAAATGACACAGAAGACAAAGGTGGAAGGCTCAGAATTTCTGCTTCCTTCAGCCTCCTGTCTCCCACACTGTCATGAGGCTTAATAAACTTCATGGGGGAATGTGATTTACCATGTTTGCCAATCTATTCCTCACCTGATAGTAAATCCATTGTATTTGATTGGGTATACAGCAGTTATAAACACGTGGCATTTTTCCAGCTGTGCTCTTTAGCAGCAATCATGTTTTGCACACTCCTGTAGTCAAGACCCTTTCCGATGACTATAAACCTACTGGAAGCCTGAATTTTACCTTGCAGTCACTTCCAAAATGTCAACTATTTTTAACTTCAGACTGCTCTTAAAAATCCAGTTGTAGCCTGTTAGGCTTAAAAGCCAGCTCGTGTCAGGAGCAAAGAGGGGTGACCTGGCAGGACGGGCAGAGCCACCACATGCCAGGGACCGATGCTGTGCCGGGAGCTCTCTGAGTGCTGTGCCAGCCCTGCGGGGAGGGGTGGCACCAGTGCCAAGTCTTCTCTCAATATGGTGCTCACAAAAGTGATTAAAAAAAAAAAACCTGGTGGCAGCCAGGTGAGCTGGGCTGGGGTCACAGTGGTGGCAGCACTTAAACTCGTTTGAAAGCAAATGAAAGGAGATGCTTCCCTTGCCTCTGCTGATGCTTCCCTTGCCTCTGCTGAGAACTTCCTGCGAGGGGAACTCCTGGGGGAGATGCTGGTCCATTCGATGGCAGCTGTGCTCATCTGGGGTCACCAACCTTTGTATTCCCAGCCCCTTCCTGCTGTTGCCTCCCAGTCCCTCCCAAGGGGAGGAGCCGGCGTTGAGGGATGCTGCAAACACTTGTAGGCCACTGACGCAATTGTTAATCTATGTTGAATGATTGCGCTATTCCATCCTGCTGCCTCTCTCTGATTAGACTTGTAAATGAAAAACCATAAAAGTCAAAAATGAGAAAATAGAGGACAGAATGAGAGAAGGCACTTATCCCCGCTGACGAGTGCCTGAGCACTGTGAACAACCCCAAAGCTGGGAGCTGGGCGCTCCCTGCGTGGATGGGGGTCTGGGTGCGGCTGCTCTGGGTGCTCCCAAGGCCAGGACTGTCAGTGGCACCCTCTGCTCTCTGCCATCCTCTCTGGGTGACAGGGGAGGGAAAGCAGCCGCTGCTGTTTGCACAAGGTGTCTGTGGAGTCCCTCTGATCAAATACAGTCTGGCTTCAGGTCTTTACTTGCTGATTAAGCTCCACCACCAGGTTTTTCCATCCACTCCTTGGCCTTTTTGCCCTCGGTGACACGATGTCTATTGCCCCTGCCAAGACTCTCTTCAATGCATTAGCTTAGCTAGGGGTAAACTCTGACATCAGGGAAAAAAACCCCACTGACAGTTAATGGAGCCCTGTAGGTCCCTGACCCCCGGGGACGTGCGCGCAGCACCTGGCAAAAAGCGCATTCTGATGTCTTGGGGAAAAGGTCAGAGTAGCAAGAGAAAATAGGCTGTTCATATTTTGTGGAATATTTATCAGGGCTGCGGGCTCTGGAGCTGCACAAGGGGGTCAGGGTCCCTCACCAGGGTGAGGGTCTCTGGCGGGGGCTCACCAGGGCTCCCGGGCACCGCAGCACAGAGGGCTGTGCAGCAAATTGCCAGCAGTCAGAGGGCTGCTCATCATTTGCATAATCTGTGAGATCTAATTGTGTCTTTGGGCTTTTAATAAAATGGGATTGGTTTTATTTCAGTGGTTGGCTCATAATAAAGGATTCAGCGTTCTCCAGACCGGAATGGATGGTGTGTGCTGCTGCAGCCTTCCCTGTCCCCAGCTGAGACACCCTGTGAGCCCCCAGTCCACGGGGACTGTGGCTCTGTGAGCCTGGGGAGGGGGCCAGGAGCCATTGTCCAGCTGCCAGGGAAGGCTGAACCTTTGTCAGCCTAGAAAATACATTGTGTATTTATTCTTTTTAGGTTGTTTCCTCCAAGGTAAGTGGAGAGTAAGAAAAAAGGGAGGAAAGAAGGTGAGTAAAAAGATGGAGAAATGGAAGAAGAAAGAAAGGAGGCTGTTAGCAAGGTGTTCTGGGGAAAGAAGGAGCAACCACCCTTCACCTTCCGTTTGCTTGAAGTTCTACTGAGGCCCCTCAAGAGCCAAAGTGCAGTTTGGATTTGAGGCCCACCCGTGAGCCCCAGCAGCACCGCAGGGAGCCACGTCCACACCTGCTCACCTCCCACCTCAGCCCCTCTCAGCCTGAGCTCTCCCTGCTGGGACAGCAGCCTGGAACTGCTGTACAAGCAGCTTGGCTGAAAAAAATCAATAATCTTTTCAATAAAGCATTTTATCCCTTATATATATTGTCTCTCATAAAGATTTTACACAGACAAAAAGTTCAGAAGTTGGTGTAAAAAATGTTGGGAAAAAGGTGAAGATACGTAAGTAAATTACAAACTTGAGGCTGTTTGCAGTACCTTGGGAAAGTGGGAGTTATATTGATGAGTTTTTATTGATTTACCATCATTCCCAGTGTGGACATTTTCTGGTCTATTATACCACAGTCGCAGCATATTCCCATCGCAGCACTAAAGAGGAAATATGGGCAGCCTGACCTTGGCAATATGGAGATAATGAAATACCCTTAATGATCCTTCCAAAAGATTTTACAAGCCAACTTCAGATTCTATCTGCTCTGTGCTATGCTAATTTTTAGGAAGCCTTGGAAGGAACAGCAGGGGCTCACAGGCTGAATCCTGACCATGGGCGTTGGGAGTTAAATGTGCCAGGAGCAGGTGACCTCACTCCCTGACACACAAAGGCTGCTGTGACAGTGCCTGGAGCTTCCAGGAGGTCCTGGAGTCATTTGTCCCCTTCCAGAGGATGGAGGTTTGTGGGGCTGTCCCTCAGCTGTTGTTCAAGGTGGCACCTGCGGCGCCCGCGGTCACTCCGTGCCACAGAGGGACCACAGGGGTGCCACAGCCTGTGCCACCTCGTCCCTGCCACGTCCCTGCAGCCCTGCAGGAACGAGCTCAGCCCCAGGAAGAGTTGCAGCACTTCAGGGTGACTTTGGGGACAGCTCAAGGAGATTTACCATACCTATACCTGCCTGGAATTGTACCTAGCAGGGACATAAATAGTAGGTTTCAGTGCTCTGCTTTCCTCCTCTCCCCTCCCCGGCCCAGCTGGCAACACAATTACCAGCCCCAAAGTATTATTTTCTTAATAAAAATGTTATGTGTAATGCAAAGCCACAAATGAGTCCCAAGCCCATGCAGATCTCAATCACTCCCTTCTTTATTCCCCAGCGAGATTGCTAATGACCTTCACGCAAACCTTCACCAAATCTTTTTGAAAGGCAAATATTAATTTCCTAGCATGAAAAAAGGAAATAAAAAAGCCTATTTTTCATAGGAACCATGCAGAAAGAAAGATATATTTTCCTTCAAAATGCAGGGAGGATTTTTACATTTTGTCACTTGCTTTGCATAGACTTGGTACCTCCATTTGTTCACCTCTGAATGTAATCTCTCCCCATAAAGCGTCGCTCTAAATTCCTGCACTCCCTGTTCAGCTCTGATAGCTCCTCAGCTCTGCCAGAGCGGGGCCAGCTCTGTGCTCCTGCAGCACGTTCCCAACTCTCTGGGAGGAGGTGGGAACAACACTTTAAATTTTAACAGCTGAACCATTCATTTTTAAAAAGGATGCACCAAAGCCATGTAACGTTTTATAGCAAAACCTGCAAAAGTCATTTATAATACAGGAATCCTTTGTAGGAAGCGGCATTGTGCTGTGGCACAGCGTTCCTGGCACGTGAGTTCCCTGTGCCAGCAAGCGCTGAGGATTCCGTGTGAGAGGGGCGAGAGCAGCGCAGCCGGGAGCAGAGCCAGCCCGGGACGGGCATCCTCTGCACACTGAGGGAGCTCATCCAGAACCAGACACAGCCTCAGTGTTTGCTGGGCCTCCTCTGGACAAGGAGTGTTGATGTTTTCGTGGTTTGTGGGGTGCCAGGCCGGGTTCACGCGGGCTCGGGATGGGTTTGGACCTGGCCCTTCAGCTGCCACTTGCTCCCAGCAGATTTTCCAGCAACCCAAGGGTTTGGGTTGTGCCCTGGAGATGGAGCTGACACAAAATGTGCCATGAAACACAAAGCCATCCTAGAGCACAAAGCCACCCTTCACCGAGGAGAGCATCCAAACCAGCCTGTGCTTGATCCCACAGCCAAGCAGTGGCACAGAGGCAGCTCCTCCCCCTGGTTTAGACCTCACCTTCTTTTTCAGGGATATTTTTTAGCATTAACTTCATCAATCAGTTAAAGGAGTGGTTTGAAGGGTATTTTCTGGAGGTCATTTGCTGGGTTTTATTCCATAAATCTTGTAAACTTTTCTCAGACTGGTCTGCCTAAAATGAGTGAGAAAATTCTGTAAGAGCCAATATGAGCCAAGCCCCTGTGTGTGAGCCATGTGTGTGTGCTGGCTCCATTCTGGCTCCAGCATTTGCTCACTCCTGTGCTGCCTGGGGTGCCTGGGGAGCGGCGAGCAGGGAATCTGGGGGGCACAGCCAGGGCAGGGAGTTGGGGGCACAGCCAGGGTCGAGCCACCTCCTCCTCTGCTCCGGTGGGTCCTCAGCCCGACACCACACAAAGTGAGCAACAGTTTGTCTGCACATATTTGGGGGCAAACCAGTTCATATAACAATAGCACTAAATCAGGCACAGAACTTCAAGTACAATTCACAGCAAGAAGTTGTTAATACCTTTATTATGGGATAAAATGTATTCATGATATTAAAGACATCACATTTCTGCCCTGGTGTCACATTTTAGATGTAGCGTAGATAAATGATGTATCACTGTAAGAGATCTACAAAAACCATTAGTAACCATGACATTTTGACGTCAGATTTTAAAAAATTCCTAAGTAATCTTTTTGATTTATGAAATGGTGTCCAGGTTCATCGAGACTGATCTCAGATTTATCACAGCCTGGTTAGAATTATTAATGATTTTCAATTTGTAAATCCAATGCCAGCATGTCCAAGTGCTCTCAGCAAAATCACAGAGAGCTGACAGGGAGATTTTGCTCAATCCATAGTTCTCAGCTCGGCGAGGGTTTCGCGGTTAACCCGCTGCGGGCCGGCGCGGGCGCCAGCCCGGCACAAAGCCATTGTTCTGCGCGGCACAAAGGAGCCGCGTCCCGGCCCCGCGCATGAATCACGGCCCGAGTGGCCATGAAACACGCGGCGTCAACAGGAATGAGCGATCTGACTTTTACAGGCTCCTACTGAAGACCCTTAAAGACTTAAATTATAATGAGAAGAAAAGCTGATCTAAGCCAAAACAGACAGGCTTGGGTAGTTCTCCCCTACAATTCATCACGGGAGCAGATGAAAGGGAGGCAGGGGCAAAGAAAAAAGCACCGGCACGTCTCCAGCCCTCAGCAGCCAGCGGGAACATCGCTGGGGAAGAAAGCACACCTCGGGTAAACAGACTCCAGAGCCCCAGCAGAATATTTATTTCGTAATTTATGGGATAATTGTCCCACCACTACAGGGAGGGGTTAGAGGGAGATTTGGATGCTAAGATGTTCTCAGCAGTGGGAAGCCGGCTGTTCCTCCTGGAGGGGTGGGCGGGCTCTGTGCCACCACACCTGCCCTTTCGGGGTGACAGGGGCCCCACAACCACCACAGTGTCACCCGCCGGCCTCTCCTGGACCAACACTGCCTTTGTGGTTTAAGATGGTTAAAGGAAAACCATCAGGATTCATCCTTAGGCTGCAGACAGCCAAATTATTATTTACTTTTAAAAATTCTGTCCCCACTGGCCTGGATGTCCAAGACTGGGCTGGCTCGGGGTCTGCACTGCAGCCCAAACCCCACATTCCCGGGAGCGGGCACGGCTCTGGCTGCCTGGCTGAGGGTTCCAGCCCAGCGGGGGCACAGGGGACGGGCAGGGGCAGCCACACGGCCCAGGGGCTCAGGAGCGTTAAACAAAGGGCACTGGGCTGTGGGCATGGTGGGACTGCCTGACCCCTGCTCTGGAATCCACATCCACATCCTGAGCCTGTGCTCAGCCTCTGGGTGGGTTTTAGCTCCATACTGCACGGACATCGGGAAGGCAACATTTCAAGAAGGATAAAATTCCAGTAATCCTCCAGTCCAGCACTGTCATCGCTGCTCAGGCTTCCCAGGGCATTTGGGTGCCTGGAGAGAGTTGGTGTCTACTTTTCTCTCAAGTACTCCACCTTAATTGGGCAGGTAAAACTCTATAATTAGGGACCTTAGCTGGGGAATTTTTCTAATCCATCATATCTGCTCCATTATTCAACTCTATCAAATCCACGCATGCAGGGAGAAGCAGGACATTCTTCACAACACTGTCAATAGTAACGTCTTTCCAATTACAGAGCATTATAATGGCAACCTGATGAGGAACTGTGACAGGCTGCCTGCAACTTCTAACTTTTGATTAAAGCCTCCTTCAAGATGCTCCCCTGTAATTTATGGCACAAGGCTGGCGAGGCACAGGTGAGGAAACGCTGGGAGGGAGCGGCGCTGCTCCTGCAGCCACCCAGAGCAGCTCCCCTGCCTGTGAAGTGGTTCCAGGGGAGCTCCAGCTGTGTCCCCACACCTTCCACACAGAATCATGGAATTACAAAGGTGGGAAACACCTCCCACATCATTGAGTCCAACCTTTCTTGCTCCAGCCTTCTCTGGGGCTGTCGGGACAGAGGTCCAGCTCCCTCAGGACCCCTGGGAGGCTGCAGCTCCAGCCCCTCCTGCGGCTCTGCTCCCTGGTGACCGCCCGGGCTGTCTGCAGCGGGCAGAGGAGGGGTGTGAGCTGCTCATACTGCAGCAGAAAAAGGGGCTTTATTAAAATATTCTTCTGACAGGTTCATTTTCTGAATTCCTCTGGATTATTTCCAGCATTCCAGTTCCATCAGAAAAAACTCTTTTCAGGGGATGGGGAGAGGCTGTGAGGCATTTCTTCCCTTTTCTTCTCATTTAGATGGTGAAAGCCAATCCTTGGAAAGTTGGAAAGAACCACAGCTAACTGCGATGGAGTGCGGCATTCCACAGTGCAGGAGCAGAGCTGGGACAGAGCAATATCCTGGGAACCTGCAGCCCTGCAGGAGCACCCTGCCAGCAGAGGGAACAGCCACGGCTGCAGATGCACCAGAAAACAGGGAAAGATCACTGGGATCACGTTGGGATTGACGATGGGCACGTGGCCCAACAGCCCTGACTGAGGCAGGCACATTTACCCACAGCATGGAGCTGAGTCCCAGGGCCCCCATCCCAACAGCATCCTGGGAGAGCTGAGCGTGGCTCCGGCAAGCCAGGGTTGCACCCAGGACCCTCTGGAGCACGACTGGCAGGAGCCCTTCCAGAGCCAACGGGACTC
Source organism: Pomatostomus ruficeps (assembly GCA_013400735.1). Classification (NCBI taxonomy): domain Eukaryota; kingdom Metazoa; phylum Chordata; class Aves; order Passeriformes; family Timaliidae; genus Pomatostomus; species Pomatostomus ruficeps. Next base: position 44,474 of record VYZT01039642.1, read on the forward strand.
CGATGGAAAACTGACATGACAAGAGGCGCACACAGTAATAACCCAGCGAGGAGACACGGCTCTCAAGACGTCCACAGACCCCGGATTAAATGAAATTTTGACAGAGAAAAATATGTATTGGCAACATCTCTTGATCCACAATTCAAAGAGAAAATTGAAACCATATTTCCGTAAGAATCAGACACTGGAAAGAAGTTCTTAATAAACAAAAAGAGACAGGTCATGTAATTCACTCCCTTTTCCTCTTTTCCATTTGTTGGCCAGGAACGATTAAGAGTCAAGGAAAGAGGGTTTTTAACCAAAAATTTGTACTTCAACCTGATAAAACAACTTGGAAAGAGGTTTCCCAGCTGCAAGGCTGAATATTTATGTCTGGAGAAGTAAGGAACATTACAAAACATTAAATAATTTTCAAAACCAAAGCTGTTGGATTTGGGTTGAAATCCTCTGGTCTGCAGCCTCCTCTCCACCTCGCTTTTAAAAACGCCATCTGAAGAATCCAGAGGTTTCTTCAGCAGAGGGGACTGCTGTCCTTGTTTGGTCAGGGCCACATTAAACGTCTCCTCCTGGAAGGGGTCAGCCCTGTTTCCGTGCTCAGTTACCCTGCAAGTCAAAGGCACCTGCACGGGGTGACTCAGATATGGTTTGTGTTAGGAGATCTCTCTTCACAGAGACACTGCCCTAAGCTGAGTATTTTTTTCCCCTGGATTTTCTGCTCTAATTGTTCCCAGGACACAGGGCTTTAGCATTGCTTTTTTTTTTTCCATTTGAAAATCCTCTTCCTTTCTCCTAAGTGAAAACTGAAAGAAAACAAGGTAAATTTAAAAAAAAAAAAATTGTGGAAATCCTTAGGATCCCCCCTCCCCACAGAAGATAACCTGGAGGTGCACTGCACACGGAGTCAGCTTTGCAGAGGTTCATTCCCAGCTGCAGAGGGGCAGAGCAGCACCCTGGGGTGTGACCCTCGGCCCCGGGAGGAGCAGAGCCCCTGGACCCCTCCAGCCCGGCTGCCGGGTGCGGGTGCGGGAGGGACAGGGAGCTGTGCCGTGCACAGGGACAGGCGCTGGCCCTCCTGCACTGCAGAGTGACATGAATTAGCATGTGACAGTGACAGAAAATGGAAAAGAATGGCCTGCAAATGCAGTTACAAGAGAAAAGCAAATTGATTTAGTGGACATATGAGTATTTTTGAGAGAGAAAGCCAGAGAGCTGCCTGACATATTCCAAGATACCCCACGATTGCCTCTCTTAAGGAGATGTCATTCAGATTTCCCTGAACTAGCCTTTAAATTACAGTTCTATAAATAGATCGGGCACTGGCAGTATTTACAGTGTGAGCATCAGGTGAAAAACTACAGCGGCTGCTGCTGCTGCTCCTCTCACCTTGCGCCTGCCCCGCTGGAGGTTAACTCTGATTTCCATGTTAATGCCGCCTCGATCCCAATGGCTGCCATTTGTCAAATTAACATTCATTTCAACAACCCAAAAGTGAGAGCTTTTAAACATTAATTCACAACTATGAGCTCTTCTCAGCACATTATTATGTTACTGTGATGAAACAAACTGCCTATGGAAAGATATAGATCCTGCTGGAAATGTTGGCGCTGCGGGTGGGAGAGGAGGCCCGGACTGGAGGCAGCGCCAAGGTGGGCGAGGGCGGCGATGCCCGTGCCCCAACACTGCCAGAGCTGGGCACAAACGGAGCCAGGAGCCCTTGGAGCTGCTGCCCAGGGCATCTGCTCGGGCACGGCGTTCCCAAGAGCTCCGTGGGCAGCTCAGGCTCTGTGTCCCACCCGGCTCGCTGTGGCTGTGGGGTTTGGAGCCCCCACTCCGGCTGGGAACGCCGGATGCCTCGCTGGACTGGGAATGCCAGCTTCCCTCACTGGATTGGGAATGCCAGCTTCCCTCACTGGATTGGGAATGCCAGCTTCCCTCACTGGATTGGGAATGCCAGCTGCCTCGCTGGATTGGGAATGCCAGCTTCCCTCACTGGACTGGGAATGCCAGCTTCCCTCACTGGATTGGGAATGCCAGCTGCCTCGCTGGATTGGGAATGCCAGCTTCCCTCTCTGGACTGGGAATGCCAGCTTCCCTTCCTGCACGGCACTCCCGGGAAGCAGTTTGCTGCCGCTGTGCCAGCACGGGCATTTCCGAGGCGAGAGATTATCATCTGAAAGATTTAAATAGGTGCTATTTTGAGTCTGCAATTATTCCAGCTCTCACCATGACTGATCAATGTGCTGTCTCTGATTAACAAGACAAATTAGGGGAAGGCGGCCGCTGCCGCTGCCCGAGGGGGCCGTGGTGCGCAGGGCGCGGACAAAGGCAGGATGCGGGGACAGTGGGACATCCCTGGGCACGGGCTCCTCCCTCCTGCCAGGGCAGCGGAGCCCCGGGTGTCACCGCTTCCCAGAAGCTGCCGTGTCCGAGCCCCGAAGGTGCGGACGGTCGGGCAGTCCGTGCCCCCGGCGGGAGGGGGGAAATGCCAGACACAGGGGAAGCCGCTGCCCTTCCCCGGGAGCACCGGGAGCCCTGCAGGCCGTGTCGAGGCGCTGCGGGTGACGCTGGCACAGCCCTGTCCCTGCCGACACCGGGCACGGCGCGGTCAGTCCGTCCCCAGGGGCCGGGGCTGCCTCCCCTCCCGGCACAGCCCGGACCCGCCCGGCGCCTCAGCCCGCCCATCCTGTTTTCCAGAGTCTGCCTGGAGTTTCAGTGGAATTCAGGGGTGAGCTGAACTGATGTGTCTCTTTCTAAGTGTCCATCTCTGGCGACATGTGCCAGTGGTGCTGCAGGACGGGATTTCCTGTTGCTGCTCAGAATGAGAAGGACCAGAGAGTCCCTGTGCCCGAGGGTGCGGGCACTGGGCACCGCGGGGGCAGCGGGCAGGAGCCCAGAGCTGCTGCAGCCAGGCAGCCGTGCCAGGGCTCCGTGCCATGTGGCACTGGGGCCGGGAGCGCCATCCCACATCTGGTATCCTGATTTTCCTGAACGTCTATCTCCCCAAACAAGCACAGACAGATACCTACAACTCAACTACATCTGGAATAATCCCTGGCTTCTAACTGAATCCAGAGCTGTAATTCAATCAAGATGTTCTGCTGACACCATAAACCGGGAGAGCGGCGTGGAGCAGCGAGTGTAAATGCCAGCAGAACCCGAGCCTGAATTACAGCTGCGCTGCTGCTCCAGACACGCCGTGCTCAGACACAGGGGAACAGAGTCCTCTTTGTTAAACTAATTATTTTAATACATAGAGGGAGAGGACAGAAAGGACCTGTTAAATATTTACCATTTCAGGCCTTCTCTTGCCGGACATTTTTTCACTGTTGATATAAGCTGCTCTGTGCCGCAGTTAAACCTGCCCATAAAAATGGAAAGGTTCGAAGTGTGCGTGACATATTTCAGGGGGACAGGGTGACCCCTGGGGCTGGTAATGAAGGCCAGAGCCTTTCACCTCTGTAGCACTGGTTTGAATCCAAACACTATTTCCATCTGCAGGTGGTTTCGCTGCATCCCTGGTACGAGCTGGGCTGCTCTCCGTCCTCATGACCAAGTGGGGAAAAGGTCCCCCCCACTGGCACAGGGCCTGGCTGTCCCACGGAGGGGTCAGCAGGGCAGGGGAAGGGGCTCGAGCTCTCCCTTCCACTTTTGGAGCCCCAGGACAAACACAGCCCACACTGCAGTGTCCCACAGGGACGGGAGGGTGCAAAACACCCTGAGAACCTGCAAGTCCTGCTGGCACCGGAGTGGCCGTGCCGGGAGCAGGCGGTGGCAGGGTGGCAGCTCCAGTGGGCAGTGGCAGAGGCTGCTCCGCTGGAGGCCCGAGCAGGAGGGAACTGCAGACCTGCAGGGAAGCCGGGACAGAGCCTGGAAGCACCGGGGATGTGTCACCGCCCGCCCGGCAGCGACAAACGGGGACCCCGAGCTGGGAGCAGCTCCCCGCCCTGGCACCCGCCGTGCCCGAGCCGGGGCACAGACCCAGCTGAGAGCCCGGAGCACCGCAGCCTCTCGGGGACACGTCCTGCTGGCTGACCCTCTGTCTGTCCCGTCTGTCTGTCTGTCCGTCTGCTGACTAAACGAGCCCTCTGCTCCCAGCCCAGGCAGGGAGAAGGCTCCGTCCTCACCCCACGGAGCGGGAACTCAGCTGCCCCTGCCCAGGGCAGGGCTCCTCTGAGGAGCTCAAATTCCGCAGATCTCAGCAAAAACTATGGGAAGAACTCAAATATGCAGCAAACACCGATTTTCCACGTGGATGCATTGCCATTAGCCTTACCCATTAATTAGAATAATAGTAATTGTTATGATAATGATGATTATAGAGACTACTTCATATTTACTGAGGTTGGAAATATCTAAACCAAACCCTTGCACAAGCTGCGTGCTTTTATCAAAGCCATTAATGTCTGAGATAACATTTTTAAATGCCAAATTTTCTATGAAAACGTATATTTATATCAAGAAAATTAAATTTCAGCTTAAGGTTCTTATTATAAATAAAAGAAAATAAGTCAATAAAACAATAAATATTTAACTGAATGAAGCAGAAATTATATCCAATTATATTTTCTTTAAAACCCAATTTATCTGCCAATATTTTCTTTAAATGCTCATGTTACTTTTTCACTTACTAACAATAAATGCCTGGATGCATTTCAAAGTGGTGCCTTTTCTATTATTTCATTTCCTGGAGTCCTCGGCTTGAAAGGACATTAATAGCACACTATAAATAAAAAAAAAAGTTACTTAAGGATTTACAGCTGAGGATTTCTATGGAAACAAACCGGAGAGGGGAGTTTGCATCAGGGTGGGGGTGGGGGATGGAAACAAAGAGCTCAAAATGGGAACCAAACTTCAGCTGCCACATGGCAGCCCCGGGTCCTGCTGCCTGCGCCCGGCTCCACGTCTGGGGGCACCGGGGGGGCACACGGGGACCCCGGCTCTGGGGCACCCGAACGCAGCCACGGCCGTCCTGGTGCTGCTCTGGCATGGGAACAGTGGGGCTGCCAGGGGGGAGCTGGTGCTGCCAGACCCCTGCCCGTGCCCAAGGGGAGAGCTGCAGGGATGGTCCCACAAACCAGGGCACCGTGGGACACTGGGACACCACGGGACACTGGGACACCACGGCACACTGGGATGCTGTGGGACACTGGGACACCGTGGGACACTGGGACACCACGGGACAATGGGACACCACAGAACACTGGGATGCTGTGGGACACTGGGACACCGTGGGACACTGGGACACCACAGGACACTGGGACACCACGGGACACTGGGATGCCACAGGACATTGGGACACCAAAAGACACTGGGATGCCGTGGGACACCAGGAGGNTTGGGACACCAAAAGACACTGGGATGCCGTGGGACACTGGGATGCTGTGGGACACTGGGACACCGTGGGACACTGGGACACCACGGGACAATGGGATGCCGTGGGACACTGGGACACTATGGGACACTGGGACGCCACAGGACACTGGGATGCCACAGGACATTGGGACACCAAAAGACACTGGGATGCCGTGGGACACCAGGAGGCCAAGAGCTTGGGGCGACTCCTTTGCCCCAGCTGCCTCTGTCCCCTGCTTGCCCACCCTCAGAGCATCCGAGCATCAGCCGGCGGAGGGGAATGGCTCCATCGCCAGCTCTGGCGAATGGGAAGTGGATTTCCAAGTGAGAGGAACCAAAATGACTTGCATAACATAGGAAACAATTCAACAATCAAAAAATCTTTCACTACTTAATAGGATTTTATAAATTGAATTATCTCTGTAAGCGCTGACAGTCCGAGCCGATCAATCAATTACAGGATGCCAGGCTGGAGCCCGCAGACCCGCTCGGTGGGAGGGTGCTGCTGATGGGGCACCCTGCTCCTTTCACACCCCCAACACCCCAGGGGCAGGGCTGTGCCAGGGCAGGGATCCCAAGGGAGAGCCCAGCTCTGGCTGGGGAGCCCCAGCCTCACACTGAGGGCACAGCTGGGACATGGGCCCAACCCAGCTCCACATTTAGAGCAGGAGGGCCCTGGGGACGGGCAGAGTCCTGGGTGTCCTCTCTGTCACAGGCGTTTTGGTGACTCCTTTTAGGCTCCTGCAATCTCCCTCTTGTACTGAGTGCGCGCTGACACGGTGGGTGCAGCGGGTTATTGATGGCTTGTAGGACCAGGTGTTCACAGACGAAAGGTTAGTTTATTAATCCTCTGGGAGACCTTATGAAAAACAAATTCAGGTAAACAACATATTTTTCTTGACTGCTTTCAAGATTTAAGGCAGGGATCCTGTTCTTGGAGTCTCTTCGATGCTTTTCCATTGCACTCTGTTATTGCATTCTTCAAAGAAAGAGAGATTGCTTCTCGTGCCACGTTCTGGGAGAGAGAAACCTAATTGAATCTGCTGCCCATGTGGCTGGACAGCATCTCCTTCCCAGTTATGGATGGGTCGGAGAGTCTCTGAAACACACGGGCAGGCCAATTGGAAAGGCATTTTCCTGCTGGGTGTCTGCAGTTCCGTGCTGTGTCCCTTCCTGTCCCTGCTCTCCCGGTGCCTGCCAGCTCAGTGTCCGTGGTGCCTTCCTGTCCCACAGACTCTCCCTCTGCACCCAGAGCAGGTTCTGTGGTGGCTCTTGGTCCAGCCAAGGTGGGGGGAAGATGGGTTTCCAGGGCAGAGCTGGGGTCGCTCTCGGGGGTGGCACAGACACTTCCCAGCCCCGGCACCCCGCAGTGCCCGGCAGCACCTCCCACCCCTCCCAACGCTGCCCGAGACTGGGCAGGACAAATCCCCGGTCTGGAGCCCACCCTGGAGCCCACCACGGAGCCCACCGAGAGGAACCAGCTCCCAGGTGGCTGCCCTGGGACCGGAGGGGACAAGGTGGGGCTAATTTGAGGAGGAATCACACAGGGAGTGCCTGACACTCTACAGCGCTTCCTTTCACCCCTGAGGACAGTGCTCAGGAGAGAGAAATCCCTGTGCCCTGGTTATGACCACTGAACTTGATTAAGCACTGAACTTTAATTAATTGACTGGCTCAGAGTAATAAGTTCTGCCGATTTGCTTTGCCCAACGAAGAGGTGAATAGTTAATTCACATTAACTGTCAGGTGTGAGGGCCACCATCACACAAACCCACCATCGATCAGAGGAGGGCAGACACCGGCGCTGCCTGGACCCCTCCCCAGTCCCCAAGCTCTGACGTGTCCTGGACCCCTCCCCATAACCCCGGACCCTTGACTGGAGCCACTGGAAGCGCTCAGCCACCTGCAACGGGGCACTGCCTCTGTCCCCAGGGTGCTGGGGACCCCGGTGCCCCTCCAGCCATTGTCCAGCTGTGGGCAGAGTGATCGGGCAGGGATTTTCCTGCCAGCCCCGTGTCACACTCCTCTCCTGGCCCTTCCCTGCAGCAACGGGGGAAACATTCCAAATGTCCGCTCCCCATCCCCTTCCATGACTTCCCCCCAAACATTCAAGGTTCTGAGGTGAATCCCCTCAGCCCAGCGCGTGCTGCAGAGCCAGGAGCAGTGGCCAGGGAGCGGGAGGAGTACAGAGCAGGAAAACGCTCCCATCCAGAAGGGGCTGGAGCAGGAGGGCGAGGCCCCGGCACACGTGCCCTGCCTGTGCTCCAGCGTGCCTCTCCTGCTCCTTAAATTGATTGGCACTTTCTATTTGAGGAAAAATGAGTTCTTAAAATTGAAATACTGGTTATTGTTATGGTAATACAGTGAGGCTGTGGCAGCAGAGATTTTAAGATACAAAAAAGGTTAGTTTGAATCAAGCAGCTGAGAGGGGAGTCTATATAAAGTACTCAGGACTAATGAGTTCCGAGGGATCCGCGTATCGGGTCTGGACCCCTGAACGCTGCTGATTCAAGTGGTGGGTGCAGGTAATCACCGAGATAACCCGAGGCCTCTGGGATCATTACTGCTTTATCACATTTTGTATAAAATATTTTCGGCCTCATTTAGGATGTCAGCCTCTATCAAAGGTTTCCTGGCGTTAGGAGTGCGACGCAGCCCTGCGGCACCAGCGCACCCGGCCCCTCGCCGGCCTCTCCTGGCCCAGCAAACCTGGAGCCCTCGCTGTCCTCTCCCAGCCTGGAACTCTCATGTCCCACCAGGAGAGGCACTCAGGGCACCCTGGACGCTCTTAGGGGGCTGTGGTGCTGAACAGGAGATTTGTGAATAATGTAAGAACAAAAGTATTGAGCCATATTAGCAGGACACAGTGACTGATTCCCAACATCTGTTATTGCTTTCTCTCATCTGTACCTGAAATTAGCAATTTAGAGCCCATACCTTTATTTGGAAAATAATAGTACACACAGAATTATAAAAGTTTAATATGCTCTCAGTAAAATGAAAAATGAGCGGTTATGATATTGTCTAACACTTTCAAATGTGTTTATTAATTCATGTTTTAAATCATAAGTTTCATTCTGCAGGAGAGTCATACACAGCAATAAGCAAGTTTTAAAATATTAATGAATAAACAATATTTCTCTATTGAAATATAACATGCTTCTTTGAACAATGTACCAATGGTAATAAATCACAACCAGCAGAAAATTGCATTTCATATTTAATACAACTTGAACTCTGCCTTTTTATAAATGATATCTTTTTTGTTTAATTGGCGTCAGTTCAGATCTAGCAGATTGCTAATAAAATTCTGGATTTCCATACTTAATGACGCGTGCTCTTTATGCTGAATTTTACTACAAAAAATGCAACCTTTTATTACACAAAGAGCAGGCGTTAATAGGTGATCTCCCAGCGCTGCTCTCCCAGCTCAGCCGGGCTCCCCCGCATCCATGGGCGGCCACTGCCACGTCCCCTTCTCCGAGGTGCCACTCCCGGGGAGCCGAGCACGCCGGGGCAGGGGAGGAGGAGGAAAAGGAGGAGGAAAAGGAGGGGGAGGAGGAAGGTCCCGTCCCCTCCGGGGGTCCCTGGCCCGGAGATGCGCTGCTCGGGGACGCCTCTGGGTCCCCACCCAGCCCAGGAACAGGGGCTCACGTCAGCACCCGCGCTGGCACCGCGCGGAGGAATGAAAGTAATTGGGTTTAATTAGCTTGTGTAAACACGATCCTTAAATTTGTCGCCACATGAGGGTTTTGGCAGTCTCCAATAAATTAATCCTTTTTATTATATCAATGACAGGAGGATGATCAAATAGGCTTTGATACAGATTTTGGGATTTAGCACCTAGTAGCGCTCTGACATGCTTGAACTTCTTCCTCCTGCTGCTGCTGCTGGAGGCAAGAACGAGGCTACAAACGGCGTCTGCTTCCGAGCTGCTCCCAGGCGGAGCGGGGCTCGAGACACGTGCGCGGGGACGCGGGGGAAACTTTGAAGAAAAGTTTTTCTGCAGGATTTGCTGGGTGAGTTGAGTTTGCAGAGAGCAGGGTCACGAGGGGGATGCGGGAGCAGGGGCACGGTGACAAGGTGCAGCACTCAGTGCCAGGACACCCTCAGCCGGACTGAGCCCACCGTGAGCACAGCCCGGGCTCCCTCCGTGCTGGGCACACGGAGCCTTTGCCCAGAGCCCTGTGCGAGTCGTTCCTCCCACCGAGCCCGGGGGTAATGGGCTCTGCTGGTGCTGCTGGACCCCGACACCGCTGTGCTCCCGCGGGTCAGGAGAGATTTCCTGGCACGGCTCGGACACAGCCCAGACCCACAGCTCGGCTGCCAGCAGGGATCCTAACGCCAGCTCCATCCTTCCCCTGTCCAGCTGCAGGAAGGAGCCAGAGGCTTTGTACTTCAGGGGAACATATTCAGTGGCAGACAGGTGGCCCAGGGTGCCCACAGGAGGTGAGGGGCCCGTGTCCCACCTGGGAAGGCCAGGAGACCGAGTCAGCTTCTGTGCCAGCCCAGGTACCCCCCGTCCTCCCTGGGCATCACGGCCCAGGACCTGATGCACACAAAACCTTCTGCAGCCCCTGCAACCAAGGAAAGGACCACTGGATGGGAATTCCAATCATATATTATATTACCATGTCATATTAGACTAATAAAATCCTAATATGATACAGGAATGGGGGCATATCATAACTCCTCTGTGGCTAATACAATGCAGGTAATAAATCACTCCAGGGCTTATCCTTAACAATTGTATCAGAGCTTTCTGTGTCACACTGATAACTTCGTCCCTCGGATCTAATGGTTCACTTTTCTTCACAGTCCATATGGCAGTGACATTAAAGCTAATGAAATAAAATAAAATTTGCCAATCTTTGAAGAATTCCATTCTTTAAAAAGATGTATTTTATTAACACAAACTGGAAACATCTTCAGTTACTCACAGTTACTTTTACCACACTGGAAATACATGGCACAGATACTGGCAGTGGCATTGCACACGGGCTCGCGTGTGGTCACGGCTGCAGGGGCCACACGGCGCCGTTCAGCCTCACACGCGGTGCCAACTCAGCAGAGCTGCCCCATCGACCCAGTCCTGAGGGGCACGGGTCCTGCCATGCCCCAGGGTCACAATCCCCCAGCTCTTCCCTTCCTGGGCTGAGGATCCCTCGCTGCATCCAAGGCCGGACGCACGGGGAGCCGGGCGCAGGGGAGCTGGACCCTGCTCTTCTCTGCTGTTTGCTGCTCTCTGGGGCTGTGAGGCTGTGGGGCTGCTCCTGTGGCTCAGCAGGTCACAGACCTGGTGCACCTGCCAGAGGCATCGTGTCTCCCTCTCCTCACGGCCTCTCCCGCAGGACACCCCGGAGCAGTGGCTGTGCCATGGTCCCCCCAGCACGGGCGGTCACACGGAGCTGGGGCTGGTCCCACAAGTGGCCGGCCGAGCCGTGCCCAGGGGAGCACTGTGGGTCTCTCCTCCAGACACCCTCATGCCTGTCCCAGCGACGGGTGCCTCAGTCAGGTCAGCGTCGGGCACGGGAGGTGGCGATTCCTGGGACCTGCTGCAAATCCTCCATTTGGTCCTGCTGTGCTCCACACAGGGTCTCAGGGCCAGCACTTCTCGTGGCTGGCGGGCTTCAGCTGCAGGGTTCTCGTGTGCCAGGAGCTCAGACTTGGGCGCAGGGAATGAGGATGGTGCTGCTGAGCTCGCAGGGTGGGAGGGATGAGGGTCTCCTTCCCTCTGTGAGCCGCTGCTCCTGCGCGAGGCTCCGACGGCCCTTCGGCTGTAGCTGCTGGGTGAAACACAATACACCATCAGCAGCTTGATCCTAGCGCTGGTGCTGGCAGTAAACCTCCCTGATGCATGATCAGGCCTCAAGGATAAGATGTTTATTATTTGCCATGGAACCACGTGGCTGTTCTCCAACGTAAGGAAAGGCCAAATTGCACTTGTAATTCAAAGGGACCCAAAGCCTTAATGCTGTAAAGCAGCAGCTAATGATGCCCAGCGGGCGCGGGGCACGCAAGGGCGGCCCAAAGGTTGTTGATGGCCTTCCTATGAACCTCCTCAGTGTGTGACAGGTCCTTGCCTGTGGCCAGCAGAGATGTGATCAAGATGAGGGACGTCTGAGTGTTCATTACGCTGCCTGCTACGCCTCCGCTGACACACTTTACATTTAAAATATAAAATACCATTTCCACTGAGCTGCAACACAAACACCGAGCGTGTGGATTTGGGGAGCTCCATTAGCAAATGCAAATTGTTGGGTGCTTTGTCCTCAGCATGCAGGAGTCTTCGGCAGTCCACAGTCCCCACCTGCCCCAGCTCCCGTTAACCGGTAACAGAGGCTCTGCAATGCATCTCTAGTTATTTACTTGTTTATTTAAATGCACCACCTGTAGAAGAAGCACTGTTCAACTCCAAACCTGATCGAGGTGAACCTGCTCTGTGAACGGGAGCAGCAGCAGCAGCAGCAGCAGTCACTGGTGCATGAGCGCGTGGGGTGCAGTCGCCACGGCCCGGGGGGAGAGTGGGAGAACAAAGGTATCTTACAAAACAACCTGATACAAGAATTGTTAAGAAAAGCTGAACCACAAGCTCATTGAATCATGCAAATAACTGTTCAGCCACCAAAACAACGCCCGAAGGCTTGAACAGCCAAAGGGAAGGGAAGGTGATGGACCTGCAGCTCCCGAGAGCCCACGGAGCCGCGGCTCCAGCCGTGCTGGTGAGCGCTCGGCCCCTCCTGCCTAGCTGCACTAACCCAAGTAGTGAGTAGTTATATTTATCAAAGACCATTTGCTGCAAGTGATTAACGTTAATTTGATTTCCTGTGAGTCAATTTCCTTGAGATATGGTAAATAGGCTATTACCTGTTATTGACCTTTACTTTATTAAAAAGACTTAAAATTAGCATTTATATATATACGTCCTTCCAAAAAAGTTTTTTTAATAAAGAAAAATATTTTTATAATCACATTAGACTTGCTAGCTGAGGCTATAGCTCCAAAGTTAATGTTAAATAAAAATGGTAATTAAGAGTGAATATGATGATGGTTTTTAAACTCATCTAAAGGCCTGACCCCTTCCTTTACCTCCACTTGATTTGTGGCTCCCAAGCAGAGCAGGGTGGCAGTGGAGGCAGAGGCTGGCAGGTGGAAGCCTCTGCCCAGGACGTGCCTCTCCCAGGATTTCCAGTCCTCTCCTGGCAAGAGGGCACAAGGACCTGCTGGTGTTTAAAGAGACGCTCAGCTCCTGCTCCACGCCAGCTCGCTCCTCGGGAGACCGACGCATCTCCTCAGGCTGGCTTGAACTGAGCAGGAAGAAATTACATCAACGTTTGATCATGAAAGCAAAAAGTTTATTCATGTTTGAAACTACATATAACTACCACGAGGAAGACTTTTCAATCCAGGGTGTAATCCAGTTAGAAAGTAACACGAAACGGTTTAATACATTAGAATCACTGCCACAAATTATTTTCATGACTCAATCAGTTTCAGAATCGCATACAATACAAAAGAGAGAGAGAAAGGGCCCCTGCAACCCAGGGGGATGTACAGTACTGAATACTGAAGTCTGTATGCATTACAATTAGTTGTTGGTTTTTGCGTGTATTAGTAACAAGATGAAGAACATTCAAAATGCTTCTCAGTATTTACAACAGTTGCACTGTTTTGTGTCCAACCTAAGACCCCATGTTTCCACTTCCGCTTCTTTAGCAGTTGCCAAGGCAACCCTGATTTGTAGGAGATTACAATGTACATTACATTTCGTGGGGAAACAAAGAGTTAATTACAAGATGCAAAAAGATAAGAAAGAGACAAACTACAGCGTGAGTATCGTTCAGAGGTAGTAAGTGAGCACTCTAAGCTACAGAACATGTTGAAAGTCTATTGGTTTGTATGAGTTCGCATGAGGTAATAAAGCTGTGTTTGATTGGTGAGATGTATAAATACTCTTTTGCTACACTATGTACAACACTCCATATCGCGGTGCTTTTTCCTTTCCTTTTCCTTTGTTTGTGGTTTGCTGCCAGGCAGAGGCACCAGCCCTTGGCAGGCGTGGGTAGCACCCAGCTCGTACTGTAAAACCCCGGCTCGTGGCGTGCACAGAGACCAGCAGCAAGAGTCGGCATCTCCCAAGAACAACCTGGGTCCGTGTCAGCGTACGGAGAGGAGACTCGGGGTCCGGGGGGGGGCTTTAGCAAGAAATGATGCTCCTGGTTTCCAATCTAATTTGTAAGACAATAGATCTCAACAAAAATGTGACGAATAAGGATTCTTAAACACGACCATTGTTAACCGAAATAACTGAACAGCTCTTTTTATTCCAGCTCTGTGAGAGATATGAAAAGATGAAACACAATCAAAGTCTGTGATTCCTGTCGACTTTCCATGGAAATATGCACACAATTAAATTTGGGTGAGGCGGTTCTTTGTGTCTGCTCTTGCTACTGAGGTTAAGCTTGTCCTGTACTTTTACCCTTAAGGCCAAGTAATTGGCAACTGTTAGACCAACATTGTTAAAACTGCTGATAATAAATTATGATAAAATAGTTACAGGGCTATAAACAATGCTAAATCTTGGCCTAATTGGATAAAGTGCTTTTTAACATTGTGTGTTTTAAGTATAAATACAAATGATTATGATACCTTTAAAAAACAGATTTACCAAGTTTTCTAATAAGACAAGGTTTTACAGTAAAGCTGTAGGTGGTTGGCTACAAAAAACTCTTTTCTTTTTCTCCTGCAACTCTGAATGCGCTAATCAAGGCATCTCAGCTCAGGGAAAAAGTGTTGCTAGGAGATTAGTTAGAGGTATCCGAGTGCACACTTCCCGGCCCTTCTGTAGGGGAAGTCACAGAAGATGGAGTGGTTGCGTCCTGCCAGCCTCCATTAGCCTGCAAAGGCAAAAACAAGTCAATTGATACCATTGCGCACGTTAATGACAGCAGGGGCCGGGCGCGGGGCTGGCCGGGCTGCGGGAGCCGCTCGGGAAGGGCTCGGGAAGAGCTCGGGAAGGGCTCGTCCCGCACCGCGCGGGGTCTGAGCCGGGCGAGCCGCGCCGGGGCCGCGCAGGGACCGCGGGAGCCCCTCAGCCTCCTGCTGGCTGCAGCCAGGACCGGGATTTCTGCAGGGACCAGCCCCGCTCTAACGAGGAGCATTCACCCATCCCTGCACCGGCGCTTCAGCTCCTGCCCGGAGAAGCCGAGCCCGGGGCAATGCGCGTTTAACCCCCGCTCCTCCCCTCACCTCCCCAAGGTCGGAGTGGCCTTTCCCCACCGGCAGGGCCCTCGGCAGAGCTGCCCCACCTGGTTCCCCGCAGATGCTCCCCAGCTCCCCAGAGAAAGGCAGAACGGGGCTGCTCCCATCGGTTTTCCAATTATCTCCGGCGGCAGCCCCGCTCGGCCGCGGCCCGCCCGCCTCAGACCTGCCTCAGCACGAGCAGCGCAGCAACAAATTCGCCTTATGTCTCGGCCAATCGAGGCAATTGCTGGAATCAATGTCTGATCGGATTTCGGCTGTGGCAGACAGCTTGTCGCTACATATTTTTATGTCAGTCAAGAAGAGGGAGGCGCGGGGCTCGTGAGTTGGGGGACGCTGAGTGGAAGTGACGGGGAGGCCTCAGCGCAGCGCCCGCCAGAGCCGCCCCGGCCCCGCCGCCGCTGCCCGGCCCGGCGGGGAGAGGTTACCGGGGAAATGCGCCCGGAGGCTCGGCTGCTCACACCGCCCTGGGCCGGGGGACNGACGCGCCGGGGCGAGGGGGACCCGCGGCCGCCGCCCCTGGAGCCCCGCAGCCCGCCCGGCCCCGCGTCCGTGAGCCGGACAGGAGAGCGCCGGGAGAGCAGCCCCGGTAACGATCGCCTGCACATGGAACAGCAAACCGAGCAGCCTGGTCCTGACAAACCCAGGGCTCGGGGTGTTCCCTTCAATAAAATCAACGGCAACACCGCCTGCAGCATCCCACGGCTGAACCCCATCCTGCTCAGACCGCCCGAACAGGCACAGACCCTGCTCCACCGCGGAAACACCGCGGGTTTTTATTTTGTAAAGATACGAGAATCTACTTAGAGAAAGAAAAACTCTTGTGCAGATACGAGTCTAAAGATATTCCATCTGAAGTAAACATCATTCCTCTTTTATCCAAATTTATAAACAACAAATGTACAATATTTTTACTCAGCTTGGCAGCTGGAGGAGAGGTTGTCAGCAAGCATTCTTTTTTTCAAATAAATTAATCCTTACTCTGGTGGTTTGAGATTATGCACTGTATTATACAACAGCGCCTTATCAGGCCTCATCAGTGAAGATGGAATTCATGTCTGTAAAATGCTGCAGGCAATCACAGTTTCATATTTTATCATGTTGATAAGGATATCGCAAATTCTCTGAAGCATTTCAAAACACTTAAATGAAAAAGGAGAAATGCAACTAAAAGGCTTTTTATATGGTTTGTTGTGGGTTATTATGAGTTATTTATAAACCCAAAAAGAAAGATTTGACATTTCAAATGTAAAAGATTTGAGTATTTAATGGTACTTTTTTCCCCTTACAATTGAACATCTTCAATCACATTTTAAATCATTAATATTTACTCTCGTGGCAAGTGGCAACTCAAAACGGGGGGAAAACCTCCCCTTCCCTGTGGCTGCAGCAGCTCACCCTGGGTCTCCCCATTCCCCTTCTCCGCGGGTTCCTGGGGCTGCTCAGCCCCCGTACCCCCATCCACCTCGGCTGGGAACCACAGGGGCAAACCCTGAGAGGGGGGAGAGGGTCACTAGACTGGGAATTCTCTACAGCAATTTTAGAGTCCATGAGTATGAAGGAAAAACAAAGAAAAATCACCTCTCCAGCAAATATGGAACATGAAAAAAAAAAACAACCACTAATTGTTGCAGCTGTAACTGGGAGAAAGAAGCTGGGAATGAGGGATGAGCAGGCGGTGCCGCGCAGCCCCCGCCGCTGCCGGGGGCAGTTCCATCCCGGGCTCCCGTGCCGGAGGAAGGACAGAGCTCCGCGCTGATTTATCCCGGCGCCTCTCGCCAGCCGCGGGCCCGGCCCGGGCACTGTCACATCCCAGCGCCTGCGGCCAGCGGGGACATTTAGCACCTATCACCATCAAAGCCGTAATGCCTCCATTTACTGGCATCTGCTAGCCAGGCTGACTGCTCGCTGCGTGTGGAGTAACGAGGCCAAAGGCACCTCTCAAACACAGGAAAAATGGGCACCCTTCGAGTGGCCAAAGGTGTGTCCACGTCCGTCAGAGCTGGCGCCTGGCACCGGCGGCAACAGCCCAGCAGAGCTCCCTGCCTGGCTGCAGGAGCCCCTCGGAGGCTGATACCTTTTAACTCCTAAGGCTGAGACAAATCAAAATTCGAACCATTTATAGTCACAGATCTGGAATTTCTCTCTTCTTACACTAACAAGCCTTACAGCTGCACCAAGGGCTGTTCTGTGGTTCATCCCCAAAGATGTGATATTAAACAACACTTTTGCAAGAGCAATTAATACAGGTATTAATGACTGCATTTACCTGCCACTGCGCTTATGGCTCTCCAAACAACCGTTCCCCTGGGTACTCACATTTAAATTATGTGGACTGTACAGTGAATTTCCTCCCAAGCCATCATTGTATCCTCCCGTCTGATTGATAACATGACGCAGGGTATCCACCTTAAAGCGAGGGGAGACAGGATTCATCATTCCAAATCTATTAAAACATCATCACTTACAATAGGCAACATTTTGAATTATGTGAGCCAAAAGGGTTTAGCATCTTCTATGAAAGGCAAATTTATCAATCAAGACTGACTGGCAGAATTTCAACCAATCCGTGCCCGTTCCAGCCCATACATCTCTGCTTCTCACACCACCAAACACAACTTCCTCCCAGCACCGTGGCCCGCAGCTCCTTCCCAAGTGTCTGCAGCAGAGTGCTGGGAATGTTCACCCGCCTGAGTGTGCTGGCATGTGTGGAGGAGGTGAGGGTGTGTACACAGCGCAGGAACCATGGAGTCAGCCCTTCGGAGAGGACTGGAGCAGTGACTGACAATGAGGTGCATTGGAATAGCTCGGTCAGATGCGTTCTGACATTTAAGTAAATAAATAAAAAGATGAATGAATTAATAAATAAAAGTTTGTCCAATAAATGAAAGATAGATGGGAGAGTTTGGGTTTTTTTAAAGGGCAGGAGGGAAGAAAGGAAAAAAAGAAAGAAA